>APFE031108036.1:62529-76192 GCA_000404065.3 Pinus taeda
CGCCTGATTACCAGCAAATGATGTAAGCCCTTAACAGACACGAGATGAATCATTGATAATAATAATGATCCTCAAGGTACTACAGTACAATACACGTGGTGTGAATATATGATCTGGTGTTGAACACCATGCAAAATATTTTGGTCGAAGGCCATTGATGTCAACCTGTGGCCAGAAGTTAGAAACTTGCCATTGATGTGTGCAAGCTTCAAAGCACTGAAGGTTGTTTCTAAGTCTTCTTCTTGGATAATGAGCTGATGTTGACAATAAGTGACTCATCATAGGATGACCTTGATGTATCCCACATCTTTGACATGAAACTAAGAAAATGATTTCTAGAGGTGAAAAATAAACTGACGACACAAGGTTCAGAAATGGCGAACATGAAAAAATGAAGGTTGGAGGTATTGCAGTGTATGATACATTAACTGGATGGTGATTTCTCAACTAAATAACTACTCTTGAACATCTCAGTGACACTAAGATGAATTGGTAGCGTTAACCCCAAAATATGGATGGTATGAAGGACCAATGGTGTGATGACCAGTCAATAGAATAACCCAACCCAACTCCCTAATGGAGATGAAGTGAAAGTGTCATGTTGAAGAGCGACTTGCTACCATAAGTTCTTCAAGTTTTTTCCCTTTTTCCCCAGTCAGTGCTAACCAATATCTCTTTATTTTTGTCAAGCTTGAGGAGGATAATATATGCTTTTTCTATAATTCACCCTTCGGGAAAACCTGTTGCTGTTAATGTTTTGATGAGTCTAGCGACAGTGAAACTTGTCCTCGACTAGATGGACAAGTTTGTCACTATTGTTTTAATGATTTTAACGAAAAGGATAACTTGGTCCTTTTCATGTTTAGAGAGTTTGGAAAGGAACAAAAAAAAACTCCATAAGTTCTTTTTCATAAAGTAATCCCTCAAGTCAAAAAAAGGATAAAATAATACAGGAGGGATGACATTTCCAGTACTTTAACGAGCCGGAAAAGACAAGCACTCAACAATCTTTTCATATTTAAAGTGTTTGAAAAGGGTTTAAAGAGGTGTCTACTTTGAGGAACGAGTGGTTTCTAGGTTAGCAACTGGTTCTAGTGATGTTGGAACTTTTGAAAACATATTGATTGATGTGAAGAGGCTGGCTAATAAGACCGCTCATTGCAGCTATTCGTCAAAAAGGGTAAAACAACCAAGTGAAAGTGTATGATTGGCAAAAGCGATGGTGGTGATTAGATGAAAAAAACCAAGTCTCAAAAGGCTAACAGAATGGCAATCAGAAGGGTTAAAAATTGAAAATGGGTTCATTTTTAGACAAGCTTGAACCATGGGGAACTATGCTTGGATTCGGTTTCATGTATACACAAGCTTGAAATGAAAAAACTATGCTTGGCTTTAGTTTCTTTTTTACACAAGCTTAAAACGAAAAAATATGCTTGAATTTGTTTACATGCCCCCAACATGGTGAAAAGGAGAGTCTCTGGTAACAAGATGGAGGTTGCTACGGTGAAGCAAGATAGAAATGAGAGTCTTTTATAACCAGATGGAAATCGCTGCGATGAAGCAGGACGGCTATCCAACAACTCTTTGGCTTCGTTCAAATAGAAAAAGTTGAAGGGTGTGATAGAGCAATCACATAACCTACAGGGAAAATTATCTCTACTACTAGGTGGTTGCCCCCCAAGCTTCATTATATTCACCTCAATAGACTACTCATGGCTATCAGGTGGGTGGAGTGAAGGTTATTTTATGAGATCAAGTGAAAGACTCGACTGGAATTTTACAAGATCTAATCAGAGACTCAATTTGGAACTTTTATCCAGGGGTCGTTGTTTCATCTTTTAATGAGCTTAACACAAGGTAAGGAAATCTGCTCAGGTTCCTTATTTCATTTTTTAATGAGGTTGACACAAGACAACAAACTATCCTCAGAGCTCCCAATCATGACCCGTAAGAGGTCGTGAAGGAGAAATATTGTTCCAATGCCCCCAGTACATGATGTACAACATCACTGAATTAATCGCGAGTTGATGTAGGTGTGGAACAGATTGCCACATAATTAACCCATGGTGGGGATGATACCGTTAATATAGATGGACCACTTAGGGATGATGATTTATTTGGAGCTATGTTTGGTCCGGGAAATGAAAGCTGGTCAACAGTGACAATCTTGCCTTCATGCGGGAAACACATCACTCGAAAGAGTGTTGAAACAATAGCTTCAATGTTATAAACATAGTCATGCCCAAGAAGTAAATTGTAGTCTAAAGGTCCTATGACTACCATCACGTTTAGATAAATGGTACTTCCTCCCAAAGTAATAGGTAACTTCGGAAAGATCCCTAACGATCGACTGGTTCCTTTGTTAAAGCCCAAAAGTTTTTATGTAACAGGCACAAGCGGTGGTGAACCAAGCACTTTCTAAGCAATTGAAGAAAGGATACTCATTAATGCACCTTCATCTATAATAGTTCCAGATATATTCAGTTTACAAACTTGTACTACGACTGGAAAGGCATATAAGAAGGAAGGCGGGATCTTGCCAGTCGATTCCAATAAAAGGAAGTGACTAGACTACTTGGAGAGGGTACCATGGAAATGGGAGAATTAACCCCTTGAGTTACGAGAATCGGAGGATTTTCCTCCTGCCTTGATGGTACAGGTGGATATGCCCCAAGCTCATTAGAATCTGATGTAAGAAAAATAATTTGAGCGGTATCATTTTCACTCTCTTTGGGAAAGGTACGATTAGATGAAGGTGAAATTGGGTCAATTATTACCTCAACCTATTGATTTTGGTCGGGTGTAAACTCATAGGATTCACTTTCAGAGAGAGTGGTTTCGACCGATGGTTGATTTTGGCCAGTCAGTTCTTCAACTAGTGAAGGATCTAGGGAGAGTTTCCTATAAATAGATGGAAGTCGCTGCGATGAAGTAGGATGGTTATCCAACACTATTTTGGCTTCATCCAAAAATGGACAAAGGTGAAAGGAATGATTGCCTTCACATAAACTACATGGAATCTTGACTTTTCCCTTCTATCCATGAACTTTTCCATCACTAGATGATGTTGTGTTACCAACATGATCTATAGAGTTTGATGACATGCGATGGCGTGAACAGGAAGGCCATTCTTTCAAGATCCGAGGAAAGTAAGGAAAATATAGATGAAAATGGTCTTCCACACAAATTGTGCAAGGATATTTAGGTTTGTGAATCTTAATGGATAGATTCTCATCAGATGTTGCATTCAGAGCAATGGTTGCTTGGTTGCCCCCTAGCAGAATTGGCTTCCTCTTCTTCTCCTACCCTTTCTTTTTCTCGTTGGCCACCTAGTTACTACTATCAATACTTTCATCAAATGAAGAGGAAGAAGGGGAGGAAGAAACAAACAAGAAGGAAAAGGGTCAACTTCAGGATCAACTAGAGGTTGATTTTGTCCTGTTGAAGGTGTACTTGATTATGGGGAAATCATGACATTTTGAGCCAAAGAAGTTGAAAATGGCCATACTGGAAGCCCAATGGTAATTCACGAAAGGGACAATGTAGCCATATAAGGAGCACCAATATTTTTGAAAGAAGGAAAAGGAGTAGGATTCCAATCAAATGGGATCCCTTGATTAGTGGACTCTGAATTTGTCACCATATGCCTAAACCTAAGATCAACTAAGGGATAGGGATGTTATTCGTAGTCAATTAATTTTAATGACACTTTAGACACAACTTTGCTTTTTTAGTTTTTAAGAGTCAAGAAAAGGCTAAAGATGACTCTAGTCTCCTTCGATTTTTAATGATCCTGAAAGGACAAGTGCTCAGATGGACCCTTTCTTTTTAAGGAGATGAAAAGGAACGAAAGTTACTACTCTGGAGAATCTAGATAGAGCGATTACCAAACCAATCATAAAACTGCAATATACACATTGATTATAAATTAAAAGAAATTACAAAGGAATCAATCTTCCCAAATGCTGTGTTCAGTGCATTGTGATGAAGAAGGTGGTAGACTCAATTTCCTATGGATAAAGGAATTAAGCCTATTGTGGTCTCCCAATATATACGTGACGGTATGGGGAGCACAAGTCTGTGCTAGTAGTTGTCGTATCAAGGAGGAGGAATCACCCAACCTTCAATGAAAATGATAGCCACTAGTTTTAATGACGGTAGAACATGTCACTAGACTAGACCTCTAGATATGTTGCATTAAATTCGAAAGCATTTTTAAGTTCGTTGAAATTCATTTTAAAGTTGATCTTATTTATAGTTTGCCTTTGAATGGTTCACCATGTGATGATGATATGAAATTCCTAAGATGTAATCTATAATGATAAACAATCTTTGTTTATTTGAGCAATGAAAATCCTATCTACTAGGGAAAGAAGATAATAGTTCTTTTAAGAAAAGAGAAAAGAGCACACACTAATACATTCCCCTAAATCATCTTTTTGCACGCAAATAAAAAAATTCTAAATGCAAATGCATGTATTTGTTTTTGCTTTCCTTAATGTGAAAAAATGCCAAAAAGGAAAACTAAATGCAACAAAGATCTGAAATATTTCACATGAAAGAAAACAAAGAGAATGGAGAAGACAAAGAGAGGAAGAAGCAAAAAGAGATGTTGATAGAAAGAGAGAAGAGGATAGGAAAAGAAAAAATGGTAATGAACAAGAAAATATTGATGATTAGGAAGCTACTTTTGGATTTCCAATATTAGATACAAGTGTAATATTAGGAGAAGATGTGAAAATGAAAAACATTCCACCTTATGTATTGCCTAACTTTTATGGAATGTCAATAAAAGATGTTGATTCATCTATGTTTGAATTCGACATCCTGTGTAGAACTTATGGATACAAAGATGACACATACAAACTTTGTCTCTTTCTTGCTACTTTGAAAGCAACAACATTAAAATGGTTCATGGTTTTAGGAGAGCGAACAATAACTTCTTAGGATGAAATGAAGAAAATATTTGTTAAAAAATACCAAGCCTATTGTAGGCCTACAGACTCGAAAGAGGATGTTTTCAGAATGACATAACAATAAGACAAAAGTTTAGAAGAATACTTGGAAAGATTTGCTTACAATCTACAAAAGTCTAAACAACAACACTCACTAAACCAAGATACCATTCAAACAATATTTTTTGAAGGTATAAGAGATGAATACATTGACATTCTAAATGTAATGGGCATGGGTGACATTTCAAACTTGCCATTTAATGAAATTGCAAAACTATGTCAAAAGTATTTTAGAGGAAGATTAAAAGCTGTAAGGAGAGATGTTAGTTCAAAAGCAACAAAATCAACAGTAGGAGGGGTAACAAGAGCAGAGATGGGAATCTTGCTGGAAAACTTCAAAACTGATCTTCTAAGTACATTAGGGACATAAGTAGGTGTTCTAAAAGAAAACAAAAAGAAAGAGGAACAAGAAAAAATCTTAGCAATATTTTGTCCCAAATGTAGAAAGAAGTATGCATTAAGAGAATGTCCTTTATATAATGTTCAAGTACGTGGCCTTTGCACAGAAAACCATTCAACATAAAACTATTTAAAGTTGAAGAATTGCAAATGAATCCAATGGAAGAAGTACAAGGAGCAGAAGGTTTCTTTTATGTAGCACCAAGAAGGCCTTGGCAGCCAAGGATTCCTTAACAATTCCCTCAACAATTCCCTCAACAAAAGTATTAGTATCCTCCTCAAAACTCTTGGAATACCACAATGCCATGGAAAGCATGGCCTCCACAACAATATCAAAACAAACCTACACAATGTTGGAGAGGATAGAGTTATGGAAACTAGCCACCTCAACAAATGTATCCTCAATAATACCAATACCGATACCAACAACAACATCAACAATCATTCCCATACCAACAGTTCCAAAAATATCCACAATCCATGCCATTTCCGCAACATAATCCTGCACCATTACTAACACAACCACAACAGCTACAGTTGCATTCAAACCAACCTAGACCAACTCAACTACCAGCTCAGCCGATAGCAAATCCGAGTAACAAAATGGATAAACCTACATACAATGTGGGAGAAGTAACATATTTTCCAACATACTCCATTTTTCCCATGAATGATGTCTATTTAAGGTCTTCGAAAGTACTGCATAGAAATTCTCCTCCAATCAGAGAAGAACCAACAGAATAAGGAGAACAACCTGAAACATCACATTTAGAAAATAAAAGTCAAAAAGGAAAAACTATAATAACTCAAACACCACCCTATCTAGAGAGGTTAATAGAGTAGAAAATTCAAATGACCCTTCCTAAATTTGATACTTTGGATAGATTAAAAAATTATTATGTAAAAATTGCTTTATTACAAGCAATCAAGGAAATAAAAAATTTATGGTAAAACACTAAAGATATTATGCATCAAGAAAACTGGTAAAAAGAAGAAGGATCCTACTACAATCCAAGTCATTGGAAAACTAGCTAGCCTTGTGTCTATAAAGATAACAGTAGAAAAATATATTGACCCTGGTATCTCTATGGTTACTATTTCAATAAACAATTTTTTAGTTCTAAACACATTGATAGATTTGGGGGCGGCTATAAATGTAATGACTACAGAGAAAATGAAACATTTAGAATTAAACAACAGTAGATATAATACTACCATTTTAGAGTTAGCAGATAGATGTAAAGTTATACTAAAAGGAATATTAGAAGATATCATAATCTCTTTGGATTCATGGGAGTATCATGTAGACTTCATCATTTTGTAGCCAAAAACAAACTTGGGAGGAAATCCTCTAATCTTAGGTAGACCGTGGTTAGCCACTGCTAATGCCTTTATAGGATGCAAATCTGGAAGTATGATTATTGCACATGTGGATGAGAGGAAACACATCACACTTTATTCTCCAACACAAGCACCTTCTTTAGTATAATTTCTTCAAGGACATGAACAACAACAAGTAAATTAGTTCTAAGTATTAATGAAGTCTTTGACCTTTTCATAGGAGAATGAATATCTATTGGATCTTTTCATCTCAGAACCAGATATTGCTGAGCAACTATCTAAGTATGAAGTTGCAAGTAATATTTCGAACCACTGTTTTCAAGAAACCTGCATAATTCAATCACTGCAAGAATCATTCAAAAATATTTTTCCTGTAACCACAATTACCAATTCAACAACTAAAACAGTTGAGATCTATCCTAGAAAAAATTTGAACATTGGTAACAAATTACAATCATCACAAGAGCAAGAGGTAATAGCATTATTACAAAAGTACTCAAAAGATTTTACTTGGGATTACACAAATATGTAGGGAATTCACCCCAACACATGTATTCATCACATATATATTGATGACTAGACTAAACTAGTAAGGCAACCTCAAAGGAAGATTAACCCCATGATGAAGGAAATAGTGAAAGAAGAACAACAAAAACTACTGCAAGTTGGGTTCATCTATCCTATTTCTGATAGTCAATGGGTTTCTCCCTTAGTGGTAGTACCAAAGAAAAATGGGAAGTGGAGAATATGTGTAGATTAGTGGGAATTCAATAAAGAAAATTTAAAAGATCATTTCCCACTACCATTTATTGACCAAGTCCTAGATTCATTAGCCGGAAGAAATTCTTTTCTTTCCTAGATGGGTTTAGTGGGTATAATCAAATAAGAATAGCAATGGAAGACCAATACAAACCAAAATTTACCTACCCATGTGGAACATATGCATACAATGTTTTTCCATTTGGGCTATTTAATGCACCTGCTTCTTTCCAAAGAGTAGTTATAGCAATATTTTCTGATCTGATCCATGAATATGTAGAAGCCTACATGGACAATTTCACTGTATATGGAAACACATATGATGATTGCTTGAAAAAGCTTGAAAAAGTTTTGAAATGATACATAGAGACAAATTTTTACCTGAGTAATGAAAAATGCTACATGATGTTAACAGAAGGGATCGTGTTGGGACTCCATATTTCCTCATCAGGAATTAAGGTGGACCTAGCCAAAATACAAGTCATTGTGAATTTAATACCATCTACAACACAAAAGGAGGTAAGGAGTTTCCTGGCTTATGCAGACTACTATAGGTGATTTATTGAAAATTTTAGTAAAATAACACAACCTCTATTCAAGTTACCTACAAATGATGTTGAATTCTAATGGACAAATAATTTCCAAAATGCATTTCAGATATTGAAAGAAAAACTATCAATTTTCCCCATCCTTCGAGGACCGAATTAGTCATTTCATTTCACATTTCCACTAATGCATCTGATACTTCTATAGGTGCATCACTTGGATAGAAAGAAAAACTGTTTAATTATGCTATATACTTCATAAGTAAAAACTTAACACCAGCAGAATTGAACTACACAGTCACAGAGAAAGAAATGTTAGTTGTAGTACATGAAGTAACCAAATTCAGACGTTACAGAACAGGCTACCAAGTGTTCATTCACACAGACCATTCAACAATCAAATACTTAATGAACAAAGGTGTTGCAACTTGGCTACTACGGGCAAACAATATTAAAAGACTCCAAAGCCTATATCAAGAGGTGTGACAGTTGCTAAAGAATAGGAAGGCCAATAGTATCAGATGAAATGCCACTTAAGCCACAAGTGCTCATAAAACCATTTGAACAATGGGCTCTAGACTTCATGGGACCAATAAATCCACCATCAAATGAAAAGAAGTACATCTTGGTATATACAGACTATGTAGCTAAGTGGGTTGAGGTAAAGGCAGTAGAAAGAGCAACATAAAATACAGTGGTCACATTCCTCTTTGTGGGAATCTTTGTCAGATTTGGGATACCAAGACAGATTGCGACTGACCAAGGCACACACATCACTTCAAAACTTGTTCATGATCTTACAGAAAAGTACAAGATCAAACACAGAAAATCAACTCCATACCATCCTCAATCAAGCAGACAAGTGTTGCTGAAAAATAAAGTCCTAGAAAATATCATGACGAAGATAGTACAGATGAACATGAAGGATTGGTTAGAAAAGTTAAGAGATGCACTATGGACATACATAATAACATGGAAAAACACAACTGGAAACTGTCCATACCAGTTAGTATATGGAAAAGAAGTCTTATTGCCCATAGAATTTCAGATACACACATTCAAGTTAGCAACAAAGTTAGGAATGGAATTGTCTAAAGCACAACAACAATGGATAATGGAATTGAATCAACAATATGAATAAAAACAAGAAGTAGTAGAACACACAACTCTAGTGCAGTAGCAAAGGATGAAATGGCATGATCGATTCATCAAGAATAAGACATTCAACAAGGGAGACTGGGCATTACTATTTGACTTCAAATTCAAATATTTCAAGGAAAACTTTACAACTGATTGGCTGGGGCCATATGAGATAGAAGAAATATTTGGTAATGGTGTTTTTCAGATAAAATCAATTGATGAAGAATCTACTTCGTTTCTAGTTAACGATCATAGGCTTAAAGTCTACAATAAGGCTATCAATAAAGAATATTTTGTGAAACAAATGAAAAAAGAGACTCACCTGGAAGTAATGGAACATCATAACAATATTCCCTCCAGTACTCCAGAAGAAGAATAAACAAAAAGAAATGAAAAAATATAAATAAAAAAGTATAATAAAAAGTTTGCTTGTGAAAACTAGGAAACTCACACAAAGAAAATAGGAATTCATAGAGGAAAACCAACTAGTTTGGCTTGTATGAATTCACAATTTTTGTTTTATACTCACAATAGGTTTATTTCATAGAATGAACCTCCAAAACAAAACAAGATGTGAGGACAAGTCTTCAGATAAGCAAGGGGGAAGTTGCAAAAGAAACTCAGTTGAGCAGCTCAAAGTTTGAGCAGTTGAATTGAAAAAGGAACTTGAATTGTATCATAGAAGGGACTTGAAACATTATTAGAAGCATTGTGCAGAAGGGACCTGAAATGTTAGAAAAAATTCCATATACTGCATAAAATATACATAACAGTAGGGACCTGAAGCGTCAAGTACCAGCCACAGAAGGGCCCTGAACGACATCAACAATGAATGAACCTGAATCAATGAAGGATGTAAGAACATGAAGTAGAAATAAAGTCTACATTTAAATCTATCCTAGATAACTCATTAAAGATATTTGACCAAAAGACATCATCAAATACTATCAGAGAGTAAAAGTATAGTGAGTACAAAGTTTTGCTCTTGAAATTTCGAAATTTCTAGAATTTTTTTAGAGATTGTTAAAATTACATTAGTACTTGACATGCATATTTTATTTTACATATTCATTTCCCTACCCTCATCATATTATCCTATTCATATATTTATACCCATTATCCTACATTTAATCCCATAAACATTGTCCATATATTCATTTCATTTTCTATATTCATATTCCATATTCCATTTACATATTCCATATTCATTTCATTTCATAACCTGAAGTATTTTTTTTTTTGAAAAGCAAAAGGGATTCAAATAGAGGGTCCAATAGTTGACACCCTAGAACCTACAAAACCATACATAAGATTAGTATCATGAAAATAATTTTAAACATGACCTAAACATGGTCATTTTAAAATTAAGAGACATATATTGAAATATGTAGATATTCAAACATGTGCTTTATAAAGTAATATAAAGTGAAATAAATCAAAATAATTTATTTCGATAAGTTATAATTAAAAGAACATAATAGTGATGCTATTGAGTGCAAGGGTTATCATAATGTAAATCGTTTGATGACTATACAATGCAAACGAACATTACGAAGTGTTTCAGAGGTATAAGCCATAGGTAATGGAGGTAATGGATATGAAGGAGGGGTACGATGATAGTTAAATGGAGAATACTATGTATTAAAACATTAAACCATGCAATCAAAACTTTTCAAAGCGGTGATCAAATCACAATGCATAACAATATGAGCCAATGGTAATAAAACATATGATATACAGACTATATTATGGAATGAGTGATATATCAGTCAAAGGTCAAGCTATAAATGCTGAGACATGGAGGTAAGTACTGTGGGTTGGTTTGCAAGACGACCATGATGAAATGATGGAAAACCATGAAGGAAGTGGTCAGAATATGTAGCAAGTGGAACAGTGAACCAAAATTTGAAAACACAACAACAAATGTTTCAAAACAACACTGTGAGTTTTGCATTCAACATAGCTCATGCAAAGATAACTCTGCCTTTTTTACACACAGGGCATTGTAAAAATTGCTTTCTCTCCACCATCACATCCATTTTCCAAGCTCAAGGAGAGAAATGAAGTGTTGCGTAAGCCATTAGCACACAATTGCGAGCTTGAGGTGAGCGGTTTGAGAGAGGAAACATGAAAATAGAGGAAATCAAACTGAGAGGGAGAAGGAAAGAGATAGAGTAGCTGGAAATCAGAGTGATAAGAAGAAAACATGAAGTAGATTAATGGATAATCCAAAGAAACTAGCATAGAAAGCGGAGTTAGTTAAAGAAAATCTCGTGAGCAACAAGGTAAGATTAAAACTCAATAAATGCAACAGATGTTTTATGAAAAAATCTCGGGATTTTAAAAATAAAACAGAACTTAGACTCTAGGATGTAGGAAGCGCTCCAACCACCATTTATCATTTGTTAAATTTTGTCTTCGCCATCAGTCAAAGAGTAAGGTTTTTGAAATGGAGTTTAGCAGTGGCAACCATTATGAAATGCAGGTTGGTTGAGCAACGACATAGAGAGAATTAGGGAAAATCATCGTAGACAGGTAACTCAACTTGGATACTCCACATTCACTTATGAATCGCCGAATTGATTGACGAATAGTTAAATATTTGATTGCACAAATATTTTTTTTTGCCGAGTTAAAACAAAGTGTTTAATTGTAGTCTTGATTACAAAAAAACATGTTTTCACCGAGTTAAAACAGATTGTTTAGCTGTAGTTTTGATTACATAAACATGTGCTTTCTCTAGAGGTTGGGTAATGAGACAAAGTTTTAAGTTAAAGTCTGATTGTATAAACACCTGTTTTAATCAAATTGGTCAACAAAACAACGTGTTAAACTTATAGTTTGTTATGATTTCGTTGAAAGCATAGTGAAATATTTATGGTTGATTGCATAAGCAATGGGTTCAATTGCATAAACAGTGGGTTTGATTGCATAGACAATGGGTTTAATTGCACACACAGTGGCCTTAATTAAACAAATAGTGAATGAAATAATGACTCTAGTATGACATAAAAGCGAGTTTGATAACCATAAGGAAGGTATAAGAGGAATGAAAATCTAAAAGAGGAGATATGGTATGATTTTATTTTTATATAAAAAAAAATTCAAAATCAAAACAGAGTTTGATTTCCAATTTCTTTTCTTATAAACAATGATATGCATAAAGAGGAATACTTGATTTATATGGATAGAGCAGAGTTTTGGTGAAAAAGGAACAAAAACAAGAACCGATTTTACGTTAGAATAAGCAGTTTGTTTTTGTTTTTCATTCACAATGGTTAATGTTTAAAAAAAATAGTGATTCATTGTTGCAGTGAGACAGAGTCTAAAATTGTTAGGTCCCTACAATACTAGTGATTACCCCATTACTATTGTATTTGTACACCCTATTAATATTTTTGTGCCTCTATTGTCCCTATATTGTTATTACTGTGCCCCATATAATCCCTCTATTCTTATTTTTGTGGCTTTATATTATTATTGTTAGGTCGGCTAGGTTATATTGTGACTCCTTCGACTCCTATATATATAAAGGGGGTTTTTTCATTTGAATCATCCAAAAATTGTTCATTTATGTAATGTAAAGGAGGTTTCCCCCTCGAAGAGGCTAAATTCTAAGGTGTTGATCTATCTTTTCTATCTTTTTTTTTATTTGGTTTCATAACGTTTGGTATCAGAGCTTTGGATTCTAGGGTTTCGCTGCTCCAAGTAGGTCATCATGGCATTTTTGCTATAAATCTTTTTCCATGACATTTTTGAAGCTAGAAAAACAAAACCCATTTGAGAAGAAATTGCATTAAACCTCAGGTCCGAATTTCAGAGCTTTTCGCGCTATATTTGTAGAGATATGATTTGAGGAAGTTGGTATTTTTTGTAGACTCCTGAATTACATTCCAAACAGGTGACCTGGGAAAAATCTTCATAAATTTCTCTCTAAGTGTCAGATTGAAATTTTGTAAGAAGTTACAAAAAGAGGATGAACTGTAGTTTCTTGCATATATATTTCAGAGCCAAAGGTCGAAACAGTGACTCGTGGCATGTTGTACAAGTTTGCTCTACTGAACTAGTCTATAATCAAGTCACTGTGGAAGATTTCGTACAAATATTCCTTGGAGAATCCAATTTGTATCAGATTGGTGGCATTGGAAAGAGGACATAGAGGACTACTGCAGGTCACAATTTCAGAACTAGATGACCCAAAAGTATAGAGATACATCAAAGGCAATATCGAGCCCCTACAAAGTGAAAAAATGTGTGTATATTTTTTTCAAATTTTTGCTTGAGGTTGGTTTGAAAATTTATTTTGAAGGAATTCAAAGGGCATAGTAGAGCATTATTATCGATAGCTGATGCCCTGAGGAAAGAAAATTCAAACACCTAGTAAGAAACCTGAAAGCTCTAGCATGGCTCATGAAGAAGAGGAAGAAATGCTACATGATATATCAAAATTACAAGACCAAGTGC
>APFE031108036.1:85436-98622 GCA_000404065.3 Pinus taeda
AGATATGCTAACAAAAGTTGTAACTAGGGAGAAACTGAGAATATGCTCAGTTTCAATTGGTCTTCAAGGATGATGATGAAGATGAGAAATAGCCAGGTCCAAAGAGGAGTAATTGTCTAGCAAATGAAGCAGCAATGGAGTTGCTAAAATCATTCTCCAAGTGGGAGATTGATTGTTCAAAGGTATTTGCTTCAGCTGGATGTTTACCCTGGGAAGTTTGTACACCCCTCCACGCGGGGGGGCTGATCCCCCCTGGCTGGGGGGTCTGGTGGCCATTGATCCCACAGCGAGGGTTTGGGGGCAGCGCCCCCGAAGCTAAAAACATATGTAAAATTTCCTTGTAAAAGTATAGTAATTTCTAATCAATATGGTCCGTTCATTAGGCAGATGATCTAACAATAGAACTTATGTTTAGTTAAGGGTTTTTTGCCCAAGAAGGCAACCCCTCTCTTTGTATGAGGGCATTGTATTGAGGTTGTGATATAGATGTGTATTTTTCGAGCGAGGAGCAGAGAGGTGAGACTGTGAGAGAAAACAGAGGATATTACAGCGGATCTATTGTAGGTTGTGTCTCTTCATTTTGCTGGATAATAGAAAGGAAGGACTAGTTGTTCGGGATGGACGTAGCCCATACTGGGTGAACCTCGTATATCTGTGTCTCTCTTGTTTTATGTGTTTTCTATGTTTATATTTCCGCAATATTATATGTGTTCCATTGCTCCGTAATATATAATTCTAACACAAATGGGTGGACAATAGAACTTTTCCAACATTTCTTTGACCAGATTAGATCGGAATTAACGGAGGTGGTCGAAGAATCCAGGAGGAAAGGTGTTGTCTATCCTCCTTTCAACTCAACTTTTATAACTCTTATACCCAAAAAAGAAGATCTGGGATCCTTTGAAGACTTTAGGCCTATATCACTTTGTAACTGCATTTACAAAATCATTGCAAAAGTGATAGCAGTCCGAAAAAACCGATTCTGTCAAGATGCATTTCAAATCAACAATTTGGGTTTTTGGATGGCCAACGGATCCACAAGGCCATTGGGGTTGCTCAGGAGACAATCCATTAGCGTCAAACAGATGAAAAGGAAAGGGGCAGTGGTGAAAATTGATCTTTCAAAAGCCTATGACAGAATCAGTTGGACCTATATCAGGATGTTACTAACACACCTGGGTTTCAAAATTGACTTTATCAACTGGATTATGGGGTGCATCACTAGTTTTAGTTTTGTGGTCCTAATTAATGGAGTAGCCTCCTCCTTTTTCAAAGGGCAAAGAGGATTAAGACAAGGATGCCCTCTGTCGCCCTTGATCTTCCTACTGGTTGCAGAAGGTCTGAGCCAATTAGTTCTGAAGGCCAAAAGGGAAGCAACCATAAGAGGTTTGGAAGTGGCGGTCAATATGTTCATTTCACATTTACTCTTTATAGATGACATCTTACTTTTCAGCAATGGGAACATATCTGAAATAAAGGAACTTAAGAGCATTCTTGAGCTTTTCATGAAAGCTACAGGAATGCAAGTGAATTATAGGAAATCACAGCTGATTCTGGAAGGCTTTAATAGGCAGGGGATAGGCCAAATTTCATCAGCTCTACCCTTTGATGTGCACAAACTTGATGATCCTTTCAAGTATCTAGGGTTTTGGTTGAAACCAAATGCTTATACGAAACAGGACTGGAACTGGCTACTAGCAAAAATAGAAGCCAAAATTACTCATTGGAGCTTCAAGTGGATCTCAAGAACAAGAAGGCTGACCCTAATCAAATCAGTTCTCTTAGCAATTCTGGTTTACTGGGCAGCCTTGACATGGGAACCTAAAGGCATACTGGAAAAGATAAGAAGGATTTGTAGCAAATTTCTCTTGGCAGGTTCAAAGGATGACTCAGTGCTTCCTTAGGTTGCTTGGGAGAAAGTGGCAAGACCAAAAGACTGGGGATGGTGGGGAATTAAAGACCTCACAGCATTTGGACCTTCACTAGCAGCAAAATCAGGGTGGAGAATAATTAAATTCGAAAATCTCTGGACGAAAGTGGTGAAAATAAAATGCATAGACCCGTTCCCTCTAGAAGATTGGATAAGAAATCCCAATAAGAAAGGAGGGAATGTTTCTGTCGTTTGGAAGGCTACCATAGATGCTTTTAAGATTATTGAGCAAGGTCTATCTGGGTAGATTGGGAATGGGGTGAATCTTTGAATAGGAAAATACCCTTGGGTGGGCTGTAATGAAAATTTTGCTCTATCCCTAGAATTTATCATGTATCTTGAATCCAAAGGAATTCTTTTTCTTAACCAAGTAGAGAAACATGGTCACTCAACAATCTGGGGTCAAGTGTCGAAATCAAGAGAGGAGTTGGATCTTCTGCCCCAGTGGTGGAATTATTGGAAGGCCTATACCCAAGAACTCTCCAGGTCAAATGTGAGACTGAAAGACAGACCGGATCAATTGGTGTGGGCCCACGCAGAATCTGGATCCTATTCCCCAAAATTTAGGTATAAATTCCTTATTTCAAAGAAAGGTTGGGGGGATCCGAAATGGTGGGCCAAGCTTTTGTGGAAGTTAAAATGCCCTACTAAAGCCAGACTTTTTTTCTGGTGCATTCTCAAGCGAAAGGTTCCTACATGGGACATCCTTCAATCCAAATATAATTCAAGACCAGGGAGATGTTCACTATGCAAAAATGAATCTAAAACAATAAAGTATCTATTTATAGATTTTCCTATTGTTAAAAAAGTATAGCTAGAGGTTGGGAAGCTCATCCAGAAGAATGTAGTTTGGGAAGGGGAGATTTTCTCTGATGTTTGGCATAAATGGTGGCATCTATATCTAGAGGGGACTTTGCGGAATTTACCTCCCTTCATCACATGGGGCAACTGGATTGCCAGGAACAAGAGTATCTTTTTGGATAAGGATACCCTTTTCGAGACTATTGCTATTCAATGCATTTCTATTTACACAAACATTCTCGAATCGGAAGAGGAGAGGATTCCCAGACAGGTCAGAGAGGAACAAATTAAGGAAGGTATTCCTTGGGATTTTTTTGATGGGGCATCCCAAAACAATAGAACAGGAGCAGGGTTGGTCATACACTTAAATGAAAATTAGAACCTAAAAGCCTCTGTGGGATTAGGAACTAGCACAAATAATTTCGCGGAATTGTCTGCTCTAAAACTGCTTTTATGTTGGCTTATCCACAGGAACATCTTCACAGTTCAGATCTTTAGGGATTCTTTGAATGTTATAAAATGGTCCAATGGGCAAAGTAGATGTCAAAATTATATCTTGTTACCTTTATTAGAATAGATTCAGCAATTAAAGATTTCCTTTAAATTTTTTTCTCTCTGCCACATCTACAGGGAACGCAATGATACAGCAGTCAGGCTTTCTAAAGAGGGTCTGCAACAAGATATGGGCCATTGGAGAATAGCGGAGGAGGACCATGGAGAGATCCGTGTATCAGATCAACCTCCTTACTCTTAGTCGATTTTACTCTTTGAATCTTCAGGCTATGTAAAGCCTATTTTTGTTTACAGCTGTTATGAGTTCCTCTTATTATCAAACCGGATTTAGTTTTTCTTGACATTTGTATTTATTTCCTGTTTGGGTTTTTCCTCAATGAGGAAACCTAGGAAATAGATGCATTGTTTTTACTTTTCTATGGAGACTCTCAATATATGGAAATTGTATATTTTGCTTTGACTAATCTTGAGACGGGAGTTGTTTTCCTCAATATGTGGAGGCTCACGGTTTCAGATTAGGGGTACTACTTTTTCTCAATTTCGGACAGGAAGGGCAGTCTTTTCTTGTAGAGCTCTATGATTTTCAAATCATACAGCAAACCGAATGCTTCGGCATATACTATGTAACTTTTTATTCTGATTATAAAAAGTTCGATTTTTTTCCTTGGAAAAAATAATATGTATGATCACATGTCTCCTTAATTAACAATCATTTGATTTGATCACCGTGATGTCTCCACCATATCTTCCAACTTTAATGAAAAATGGTCTCAATGATTCTTTCATAACCAATATCTAATTCAAACTCCATAACTTGTACTCAAACGGTCCTCTACAACTACACTTATTAATGGTCAAGATAACGATGTGACCTACCTATCTACAACTCTCTAAAACCCTAATTGTCTATTTATTACATGCCAACTCTCAGGTTTTTCTCTCATATTCACGTAGCCATTTCATATACACATTTGTTCTGTTTTCATCTACACGGTCATTTGTTTTCATATACACAGTCATTTTGTTTCCATAACCATAGTCATTCTGTTTCCATATACCTAGTCACACCATTTCCATACACATAGTCATTCTACTTCCTAAATAGCACTTGTTCCATAAGCAATAAAGAGTAATTTTGAGATCAGTAAATTCTGCAAAGCAAAGACCATGGGACTCATCGTCAGGGCAGAGCCCGCAGGGGCAAAATTCATGGAAGGATATCCCCAACTTAAGGAGATGTTGCAGAAGATTGGATGGCTCAAGTTCATTGAAAAGTTTGATGGATATCATAAGGAGGTCACAAAATCTTTCGCCAGATCCTTTGATGGTACAGAAGTGGAGATTGGGGACATCAAGTTTGCAATAACAGAATCCTACATAGTAGAGGCTACAAAACTACCAAGACTTGGTGAGAGGTGGTTCAAAAACAAATAATTCCACAGTGAATCATGGAAGGTATTCCTCAAGAACCCAGGTATGGATGTCACTATGTTTAGGAAAGGAATCCCTATTTCATCACTCAAAAATAAATGGAGAAGCATGCTTTTGATATTGCAAAAATTTATTACCTGTGAGGGAAGATTTGGATGTATGTATATTTATCATATACGCTTATTGATGAACTTTCTAAACAATTGGGACATAAACCTCCCTTTCTTCCTCCTAAATAGTCTAAGGAGAATGGCTTCAAATGTACAGAAGAAAATAGAATCTTTGGAAACAACCATGTATCACCACAGATTGGTCAAGATCCTAGTTGAATATCATCTCAAGAAGATAGAGGACACCTAGGAAAACTTTCGGATAAGAAACCATTTCCAAGAGACACCAGAATCTCCTGAAAAAGACAGTGTCAGAAAAAGTAGGAGAAAGAGGGCCAATCTCACCATTCAAAGTAACCCTGAGCCTCCGCTACAGAAAAATGATGAAGAAGAACCAATCTCTAAAAAATTAACTGAAATAAGAAAGAAAATCAAGCAGAGGAAGAAGATAAAACAGAAAACTGGTGGAATTACTAAGAACACACCTGAATCTCCACTACAACTAGATGATGAACAACCAATCTCTGAAAAATTGACAGAGATTAAGAGACAAATCAAGGGGAAGGAAAAGATAGGAAAAGAGAAAAAGGGTGCAAAGGAGGAAAACATTAAACCCCTTAGAAGAAGCTCTAGGCTCAAAGGAATGGTAAAGAAGGTGTCATCAAAGGAAACAGAGTTCATCAACCTGGGAGGAGAAACCTCAACATCATCCCCTGAAAATATTCCACTTACATACACTCCTCAAAACTCTCCTAGACATTGTTTTGAAGGCATCCCTAGTAGAGGATCCCCAGGCATAGATCCAATTCAACAGCAAATTTATGATTACATAGAATCACTGGAAAAGAAAAATGCCTCAAAGGATCCAGGTTCCTCATCCAATCCAGAACAACCTGTCAATCCATAAGAACCTCTGACTGACACACTCAAACAGAAAATCTATGAGTTGGAGATATTGAACATGCACATTAAGAAAGAAAATGAAGCCCTAAAGGAACAAAGCAAATTGGATAAGGCCATTCATGACAATACCATACTGCACCTAAGCATGTGGTACAAGAAAAATAGGAAGTTAAAGAGGAAGAATAGAGGCTTGAACAAGATAGTGATCGACCTCAAATACAGACTTCTCATGAAGAAACCAATGATGGTTGTCACTTCAAAGAAGAGAAAGAGAAGGAAGCTAGATGTATTGGTAGAAGTTTCTGAGCAGATGCAATAAAGAAAAAGGAGTTCACATTTTTGGCAAGATTTCATGGGACATCCAATAATTTTGCAGTGGAGGTATGTTGAGTCTCAAAATTACTCTCTCCCTATCAACTCTTATCATTATTTTTCTTTGTTTTTCCATGAGAAAGATGCATTCTCATCATTAATAATCAGTATATACCATCTTAAGGAGGACATTTAGTGGTTTACATAGTATGCTTTTATGTTTTATTGTTTGAATAAATTTTTGTATATTAGCTACGGAATGCAGCCTATTCTGCAGCTAATCGGCTATTCCACAGCTACCTTCATGCTTTAACAGGTTTCAGGTGTCAGAAGGAGAAACTAACTACATGGGCAGCTTGGAAATCATCGTGACATGGACCCTGTCCTATTCACCTAGCCCAGATCGACAAGGAAGCTGGTATAAGACTGCAACCAATGGAGAAGTCAAACACAGAGACCAAAGGTAACATAAATCTTTTTCGTGGTTAACTAACACATTTCACAGTAATGGGAAGCGTTATCCAAAACAACTACCTGAACCTACGGACTCCAACAGCCACTTGTGCAACCGAATCCAACAGCCATCATCTTGGATTTATGTCTCTAGCAGTCAAGGAACAAATTTTGCATACCTGTCTTCTACGTGTTTTGACTGTAGCATATTTTTCTCCACAAACAGTTGTATGATTTTCATATAAATGCCTATGTAAAGAACCGACGAAATTAGTAGTTATAGTGATAGTTTTATTGTGAAATCAAATTCTGAACTCTGTAATTTCTGGGCATTTTGTGTCCCTATTCTTAATATGAAGACTGCATGTTTTATGAGAATCTGAAGGAGTTTTGTTGGAGTTGATTGAGCAAGCGTAGCCTAATCAGTTGCAGAGGGCCCCTACACTGAAAATGTTTCATTTCATGTTATTTTTCTTCTTCTTCTTAACTATATATTCATCATTTTCTTTCACAGTGTTTATAATCATTTTCTTGCTAACAATGCATGTAATGTAGTTTCCATCATTTTCTTGTTAACAGTGTTCATAATTTAAAGTAGCTTCCATTTGCTTGATCTCTTTCTAGTTTTTATTAGTAGTTAGAAGATGAAGTTCAGTAATATAGTCTAGTTTACTTCATTCACTATTTTACTAGTCTTTAAATTCTCAGTTAGACTAATCGGTGCCATTTATTGTCTTCTATTTTTAGTTTACTAACTCATGGTGTTAATGAATGTCTCTAAAAACCCTTCAAGTTGATAATTCATCCTAAACTAAGTGGTTGAGCATTTCATTCATGCATTGATCCTTTGTTGCATCTTTGTATTGCTTTCTATTAGATTAATGAAGTACATAATACCTCAAATGTCATCCCAAGGAGTCTTTCTCCCAAAATTGAGAGGCAGAGTAACTAAGTATTTCATTTAGTTTTATTTTTGTAATTAGTTAGGCATCAGTTACAAATTTCTCTTTCAGTTCTTAAATCATGATTTGGAAATAATGGTAAAACAGGAATAGAAACTCGGTTTTCATTTCTTGATTAAGCTTTGCTTCCAAGTTTGTCTTAGCTCTATTTTCATTTCTTCCTTAAAAGCTTTGTTTTCATTTTTAGATTTTAAGTAGTCCTTACAAAACTTAGACTCAAGTTTTCGACAATTACATTGTAAATCATTAGGTATTAAAAGACCAAAAACCCCCCAAAACAACATAAAACACAAAAACAACCAAGTAATAAAGGTTATCTAGCACAAACAGTGCACTACACTTCATCAGTTTATGATACCCAAATTGATAATTTATGTAGAGCAATTTAGGACACTAAATTGACCAAACAGGTAGCCCAATTGTTCTTGTTTTTTAATCAATTTTTTTTTCAGTCAAATAAACAAATTCCATGAAATCAAAAACTTTTGGCACACATGCAGCATTCACCAATCCATTAGTCCAAATCTCGTTGTTGTTCTTCTCTTCCATTGGCAGATTCACATAATGTTCATATGCAATCGACCAGTGGAATTTCTCATCGATATGACCAAGCAAGTTAATGGTATTAATGCAAATAGAATCTTTTCTTATTCTGCTAACCATGTTTGTTTCATAGATGAAAACACTTTCTCAACCAAAAATGCTCTCAATACCGTTGAGCTGCACAATTTTTTAGTTTTGTATATAATCACTAGCTCTTACTATTGCAAAAGTGAAATCAGCGCTGACTATTGCAACTATGAAATATGTTATATAGGACATTACTCAATAAATAGCAATTGAAGATACCAAAGCTAATGTTTGTGGAAACCAGTGCAAATATACCTCGAAATTACAAACCATCTAGTCCATTTATTACGCATCTTGATTTTAGATTGTTATAAATTCTTTGTAATAATGACAATTATCTCACAAGTTGTTGATAATAATTATCACTACAAAAAATGTGGTAATTTATCCCTATTACGAAGTGATAAGGTCACATGGCTCGTGCCCACTACTCTGTCATTATCGTTTTTTATTTACAAATAACCTGACACACAATTTTGAAAAAGCTTATAGACACATGCAGTTTGGTCAATCATTGTAAATTGCTTCACTATATTACATGTTAGCCTAAATAAATTTGGCATTGTTTATCGAGGCCACAATTTTTCTTGGACGACAAAATTCTCATCGGAATCTCGTGAATTTTTTAAGAAATCCAATCCTGGGAGTGTTTGATTCATTTTTTTATGGTGGAAATGAATTCAGCACCATCAAGAACCCCTAGGGAATCCAAAATCTTGAAGCTTGACAACTGTAACAAGGATTTCCAAAAATCTATGTCAGATTTTTTCAAAATCCTATCCGAATTTTTATTGTTTTCTAGGCGAAATTGTGGCCTTATTAAACTATGGCAATGAATTTTAGTTCAAAAATTAATCGCATTTTTTAAAAAGTTCATGAATGTACTAAAAAAGTGTCATGCAATACAGAAATATGCATATAAAATATGCAAAGCGGCGAGTATGTACGGGAAAAGGAAGATGCAAAAAATACAACAGCATTTCCGAACATTCGCAAGTTTAGCACAACACTCGTGCATTTTTTATATCATTTTCAATTGTGCAATTAATAATTAGCTTATGTTATAATAATAAATTAACAAATCTAAACAATCTAATATTGAAAAAAGCAAACAGGGCAAAAAAAAAATAAAGATTTAAGAATACTCATACTCAAGAGTATATATGATTTCTACAATCTACGATAGTTATTGCCTTGTGATAGTTAAAATAATTACTTATCAATTTTGGAATCCACATGAGAATGAACAAACAAATGTACCATTACAATATATACAAAAATAGCTCAAATTTAGAAAAAATTGTTGTATTGCAGTTATAATGGTCTACGACCTTTATTGCTTCATGATCCAAAATCTTTTGCTTATAGATGTATTAAAGAATTACATGCATAAATTGTAGCTTAACCGAGAAAACTTAATGTACATGTGAGACAAGAGGAGAAACACACAAAGCATGAAAGAAGACAACAAGACTTGATAACGGAGTTCATCCATCTTGGACTACGTCTCTGGGCCCTGCTCGATCAATGGGGAGGCCTTCATTCATTAAGTGGCATGAAAAAGGAGAGTACAAGCATCAGTTACAAAAAGGAATCTTATACCTCCATACTGAAAAATGGCCGAAAATGCAGAACTTGAGTGGAGAAACAAACAACGCCATTGCATTCGTGGCGTCGAGAAGTGCTGAAACCATATAAAAATTTTCAAATTCTGACAAAGTGAAATTTCGCCCCTCCTGCAAAATTTTGCCTCAAACAGCGAGCATTGCCTCCTCTGCCTAAGCGCACTAAAAAATTGTGTTTAAATATAAATTTTGGGGAAGATTTCTCAATAAAGTTGTTGGTGCAGTTGGTTAAGGATTCATTTAATAGGGAGGAGGTCGAGAGGTCAATCCTCGCCTCCTTTTTTTATACACCACCAATGAAAATAATTTAAAATTTAACAATGATTGGGTCGGGCCTGTTATCACTCAGGTTGTCCCTAAGCTCCTGAAGGGATACGGCCGAGGTAACCACAAACCAATCTTTGGATTGTAGGTTCTAGCCTACCTGCAATCTGAGAGGGCTCTCTCTTGATGATTTAGCTTTGTTGATAATGATTTTAGGCTAGCTATTGGGTTCAAGGGTTTTGATTTTTTGTTTGGATGGAAGGAAATTGCCTTGGAGCAGAGAGGCAAGGGATCGGGTGATAAGTTCAAACCATTTGGCATGGAGTCATGGATTAAGGCTTGTTGTTGCGTTTTCTTGGTCACAAGAGGATTATGGAGCGGGATAGCTACACATGAAACAATACCAATTTGCTGAAAAGATGGGATGAAAGTCACAGATGAAAGGCAATTAAGAATCTTTCATCAACTAACAGGGAAGAGAGGTGAATGAATGGTTATCTAGGAGCATTTAAGAATTCCTAAACTAACATTCATATATGAAAGAAACAGCGTAAACAAGATCATTTAAGTATGCATGTTCATAACCATTCCAGATGAAAACATGAAGAAATTGCAGAAATTGAGCCCAGGGTGCAGCCAAGCAAATCCTAAACTATTCTTCTTTTCTGCAATTTAGATGGTGGATTGATGACAAAAACAAACATGGAAAACAAAACAGAGTTAAGGAAACACTTATTGAACCATGTAGAAGCACATGAATTCCATATTCACTCCTTGACCAATTAAACACAGCAGACACTTTCAGAATCCATGCATTTCAGCAGTCTTTGATTATAGAAAATATCACATTTAGAATGCGAGCCTCTACTCAGGAAAAATATCAAAAATAACAAAGATCAAACAACCAACCAACCCCTACTCCATTTTTCAGGGTGGTATATATAAGCAAAATATCTAAAGTTATTTATTACAACTGACCTAAACAGGTTTGCAGGAAGAAAACTTTCTAAACCTAACTTATGCTGGAATTAAATGCAAGTAAATCTACTTTGGGTTGCGCCAGTGGCAGCTGGATCAAAAAATGAGTTAATGTGTTTTCCTTTGTGGCTTGGTGCAGTGGTCCTATAATAATTGTGCATTGAGTTATGGTCCACTGATCTCCTGTGAGCTTTAATGTGCAGTCATTTGTGCTGGTGAGCTTTGAATGGTTCCTCAACTGCTCCTTGACTTCTAGGGCTTTCTTTCAATGCTTGATTTGCCTCGAGCCCTAAGAAAATCTCCTCTGATACACTTCGCCGCAACACTGATACTCTTTGACGTGGATTTTGGCTCCGCATTTGCTCTGATACTCATTAATGCCTAAACTAGGTCTCTCTCTATCTTCCTCTACGATCCAAACTGCGAAATCGGGCCTTTTCAGCCCTTTTCGGTGCAAAATTGGCTGAGGAATCAAAAGATTCTCCAATATGGCCTATTTCCCGTAGCGATGCGGCGCTAATCGCGCATCGAAAACTACCTCAAAATTTGAATCTGGGAGTCCTAAGATGCTTTTTCGCGCTTGCGCTCCTTTCTTTGGCAGGTGACGTTAGCATGACGTCAGCAGCAGCTCCTGGTACGGTGGATGATGTCAGCGGGTGACGTGGCAGGATGACGTGGCAGGGTGTTGGATGGTGCGGCGCCTTATGTATTTCTGTGATGCGATAGTAATAGCTAAAAATGTTGCACATTTGCGATGAATTTGTAGTGAAGCGAGTTTTTAATGATAAATCGTATTTTAAACAAAATACACGAATAAATAGAGGCATGCGGCGAGGAAGTGTTTGCGAAGCGATATGCTCTCTTGATGTAGTGGCAATGTCGCATCAGAGCAAAGGAAGCAGCATGCATTTTGGGCGTATGACCCTTGCGATCATCGATCGCTGACCAGCAATATCGCATTGGCTAATGGGGAGGGGCATATATATGTGGCATATGGTATTTGCGATATGCCGATTGCAAAATTTCATCAACAGAATGTCCATCGGGAAGAAACAACAGTGATCCATAATACCCTTGTGACCTCCGATTGCGATAATCGCATCGAAGAGGGTTCACCGGGATCGGAAGAATGTTAAGGCAATCAGCAAGGGTTGTTTGTGATCAGAGGAGGGGAATATATGGTTTTGAAGATTATTTGCGGCCTCGAAAGGGGTCCGATAACCTTAAGAGAGAGAATTACATGCTTTGGAAGGAGTCCACTGTATTGGAAGATGGTTTTGAAGGGGGAAGATGAGGGTTCTTGCTATGTTTCAGACAAACTTAGCAAATTCCCAAGTGTACTTATGGTTATTTTTCAACCAAAAGGAGGGGATAAATATATAAGGGAATTATTAACATAGTTAAAAATAGGGGATGAGGAGATAGATAGGGAGCTATATAGTAAGGTTAGCGGTTAATATGACTAGTGATAAGAAAGCACTAAGTATGTGAATCTTAGGCTTTTTAAAGGAAGCAATGATCCGTAAAGGAGGTATGAATATTGCTTGAGTAAAGCAGATCTTTACTAGGGTGAATTGTTATGAAAATGATGAAAGGGAGAGTTATCAAGTAGATCTTGACCTCTCTAGGGGGAGTTAGTAAATGATTTAGGGGAGAGAAGAAGGGGAAGTTAGATATGCCTCGCTTGAATTCCTTCAAAATGGGAACTTCCTTACTATACTGATCGAATGGATATAGCTTTTGAAAACATAAAATTGATCATAGTCAATGATTCTGCAACCACAAAGCTACCTACCCAGCCTACTTACCTAACATTTTTTCTTCTTTTTGGTTTGGGTGCACTTAGACTTGCAGACCTAGCTTTTCAACTTTTCTTTTTCTGTCCTCCTATCTATAGACTACCCTTATTTCTTCCAAGGGCCCAGATTAAACAGTTGGGCTCCTTTGCTTCTCTACCTGTCTAAAAATCTGCCAAGATTAAGATGTTTCGACAAATTATTCATTCTCTATATTCTAAAACAGGAAACTGAAACCTAGGGAGACCAAGATTAAGTTGTTTGGACCTCCCTTTAGCATGGAAAGTCTTCAAAAATGGAATAATTCTTCAAAATTGGAATGCACCAGATGAACTTTGACTTGCACACTTTCATGGCCTCTTTCTTTGGTGACTATTAGCAAATATGGAGCATTGCAGTATGCAAAGTATGACATATTTGGCCTGTAAAAATGTCCATCATGAAATATGAGTAACCTGTTGCAGCAGGAGGCTAACAG
>APFE031108037.1:0-20514 GCA_000404065.3 Pinus taeda
TGTATAGAAATATATGTATTATAAGGTATTGTTTATACAATACATTGGCCATGCGGAGGCCAAAAATAGGTGGGATGGAGAAATAGAGTTTTAGGAGTATTATGGGAGTATCGAGAGTGGGAGCGAGAAATAAGACACTATGGTAATATTCGGTCCAAAATAGCCTAATATTCAAGTCTATGGCCCTAGTATTGATATGCAATTCATGGTAATGTTACATGCTTAAAGTAAAAGTGAGATTCTCCTTTATCTTTCATTTTCATACTTAAATTTTTAACATTACCATGAAATGACCCAGGATGTTTGAAAGTGGTTCTGACCTCATTGGATTTCATATGGAGAAAGTAGAATTTTATAGCTCACTCAAAATCCAGCAGACTTATCGGTGTTTGAGGATATTGGGATTGGGGGGATTGAAATGTTTGTATTGGATTTTGTCATGTAATATGGTATGGAACTCGTATTTAATCAAGAGGACTAAGCCCCCTATGTACCTTGATGTTAGTGACATTGGTTGTCAAACTCCTCTATCATTACCCTACTAAAAATGTACCCATCACTCTAACAAAATATTGACTTTACATGCTACGTTTTTTCTATCTTATGTTAATGCTTAAAGGGTGATTAATGGAAAAATCCCAAGATAGGAAATGATATTGATGATATGTAGCTCTTTGTTCTAGCATGATTTTTTTGGACGCTATAGATCATATAGAGGCTATTTGTTGATGTATTTTTGGTTCAGAGATGGATTGCACTCAATGTTATTTTGGTTATGTGCACACTTACATGCTATATAAATGAGAACTTGTTATTTGTGGAAATGTGGTTGATGAAGATTATAACTACTAGATTAATGATGTTATATGGTTTAGTCCATGTTTTTATATTTTTTATCACTAATTCATCATTCTAAATGCTTTTTTTGAAATATATGCGTAAAAGATAAAAAATATATATTATATAAAATTTTCTCCCAAAATTGTTGTCGACCCAGGAACTTTTGAAAATGTCGCTTTCCACTCCCACTCGCTAGCAACCTTGCTCTAAAAGAGACATGTGTCACATTATTAATTCCTCCATGATTTATCTCTAATGCATGCATTAAGAGTTTTTATTTATTGCTCCGCCAGTGATCCTCCCAATCATAGGGCAGTAGAGAAGACAACATATATCACACCTTCAGTACCCTTTCCTTACATCAGTGATGAACAAGGTTAATGAAAGTGCAGAGGATAATGACACATACTATTTCTTAGTAGATAGCACATGCATGCCATAGGAGATAGTGAAATAGAGTATTGTTTGGACGAGGGTGCATGCATGCCAAGGGAACGAATGTGCCATATTTAGTTAATTTTAGTTTAAATGTTGTTTCAAATTTAGAAATTTCAGTTTTGGATAGAGTTTTTCTATTATCAGAGCTTTGCTTTTGTTATTTTTAGCATGCTTTATCTATTCTTACTAGAAGGGTACAAATCCCTAGTCAATTAGAATACTTATGCATGAGAAATTCCCATCATAGGTAGAGGACATAGATCTCAAGGAAGGGGTGCATGCTTACATGCTCCAGTTCATATTTTGATGGAGACACACTTACTTGGCACTCTTACCATGCAACTAGATAGGCTACCATGATCAGGTTAGGGATACGATTTGATAAAAACCAACTAGATAGGCTTTTTCCTGTGTCCATATTCACTGTACTTTCTCTCCTCTTCCTATTCTATATCTGAGATGAAAGGTGCACCATTGTGTTGGTTATCGGGGTTTTGTTTTCAAATGTTGTAGTGTATCTTTTTCAGTATTGAATAGAAGATAGATGCAATTGAGAGTTCAAGTCTATGTGTTTTCCATTTAAATTTTCCATGGTATGTATTTGTAAATCAATAAACTTATATATGCCTTTCTTTATTGAAACTTTCTAGTTTTCAGTGACCTAGTATTTAGGTTTTTCTTTCTAAGTGCAGAATCTTCTTACCATTGTTAATGAAAATAAAGGGATATAAATATAAAGGGGTAACAAAAATGTTAATGAAAAATGGATACTTACAATATATATTGAAAGTAGGGATTTTTTAAATTGGGAAGGTGTCTTGGGTTTGTCTTGGTATGAGGTTAAAGAAAGTGATTTTTAAAGGTATTTTTTAATATGTAGTCAAATTAAGGGTATTGTCTAGTATGCCACGAACACACGTGCTATGTCAAAATTTCATTGAATGAAACCCACGTGATTGAAATACACCATATAGGATTAATTTTACCACAGTAAAATCACTTTCACCATAGGAAATAATTTCGTAAACCATTTTTATTAAATTATTTCTGATTAAAATTAAAAAACCCCATGAGAATAATTTTCTCTAGGAGTAATTATTAAATAATTATTTGATCATTATTCCTTGTCACATTTGATTAGATCATCTTGGAATAATTAAATAAATCACTATTTCTTTATTATTCCTTAATTTTATTTTTGGAATAATTGTTAAATCACTATTTATTAATTATTTCAAATTCACACCTTTCTTAATCCTCAACAATTCATTAATAAATTGTGTTATTTGTTAATTACTTCAACCGTTTTCTAAATAAAGATATTTAACCATTTTGAATATCTCTTCCCTCTCCAAAAAATATAATAAACCATTCCTAACGACTAGATTTTGATTTGGTCAATAATATTTATTATTTTCCAATTCCTAATTTAGCTCAGCACTTTGTTACAAATAAGAGGGTTTTCCATTCATTCTTCACCATGATCATTATCATAGTGACCAATATTATCTCACAACATTTGAGCTCCCACTTGAGTTCCATTTTGCTTTCTGGGTTTTTCTGCATATTTGAGAGAGAAGAACAAGATCGATGAAGCACAAGGACATCAAAAGGAACCATCCTATGGAGGGGGATTTACAAACTCATGTTGTAAATATTCTTCACTGGGTGTTTCAATAAAATTATAATTCATTTAAAGTCTTCTATTAGGTTATTACACTTTTGTCTACTGTTATAATATGTTTTAGGCTTGCATCATATATTTTCTTGCAGGGTTTTATCACTTTTCTTCTAGATATAAAGCATAATAAGTGGCCACATCTTGTTTTCAGGATCACTTGTCACCATTGACTTAAGTGAAGCATTTTTTGTACAATTTTCCAAAATCTTTACTCTAACAATTTGATTGTTTGCACTAGATGCACTGATTTGAGTGTAGATATTAATTTCTAATACTATTTGATTGTTTGCACTAAATGCATTGATTTAAGTGGAGATGTTGATTTTTAATCCTATGTGATTGCTTAAACTAGATGCATTGATTTCAATGTACACATTGATTTCTAATCTTATTTGATTGTTTGTACTAGATGTAGTGATTTCAATGTATATGTTGATTTATGATTTGATGTAACTAGATGTATGATGTACATTAATTTCAAAGGAATTAGATTAATAGTGTGAATTGATTTTAGTGCAAGAACAACTAATTTATTGATCATGTGCATTGATTTCTATGGTATAAAATTTTAATCATAGATAAAATATTTGAATTTTCATCTTAAATAAAATGTTTACTTACCAAAAATGTTTTCTTCTTGAAACTGTAAACTATTTTTATTTGACTACCTTTTTATTATTCGCATTTTCCATCATTCAACATTGTTACTCACTATGCATTCAAAAGAGATAATAGAAAACAACTACCATCGGAAATTACTTGAGTTTTAACACTCTATAAATCACAATGATTGAATTTGGAGAGAGATACTGTTAATATTGGAGAGCAAGGTATACAAGGTATGACATTTACTACAATAGCTCGAGTTAAGTATTTGAATAGTCTACTATTTCATCCACCCTTTATAATTGACTCAAGTTGTTGAATGAACCACTTGGATAGGTACGAGGTGGCATGTGTACTTGTATGCTAGATTGAGGTTGATTGTTGTAAGACCTTAAGACTTTGATTAATCATAAATGTAGAATAGGGGCACATGGATTTATCAAGTTGTGGAATGGACCACTTGGATAGGTACTAGGGTGGCATGTGTACTAGTATCATAGCTTGACGGCAAGAATATGAGAATGTAAGATGGTTGGTTCACCATGTATGTGAAAAGGTGTCTTGGATAACTGGCAAGTACAAAATCTAGTTACTCATGTACTCTGGTAGATGGTCACCTTTTTATATGGACAAGAATCAGTTATCTATGTACTTTGGTAGATGGTAACATTTTTATATACACATCGAAAGAGTGATTGGGACTACATCTCTTGGGGTGTAGGGTAGTTCAAGTAAATTTGACTTGATAAAATTTGTAATAGCTTTTGAGCTTAAGTTTATGGGAAACCATGGTACACTTGTGGAATATAGCCCATTTAAAGGATGAAAGGCTCCAAGTAAATTTTTCCTCATGGCCATTAAGATCCCAAGCAACAGTGTCCATTGAAATAATTTATGTATGACATACATTAAAATATTTTACAAAAATTTTAATTAAAACTAACCAAATATGTAAAATATTCAAGTTTTATGTAGTTATTATTTAGTGGTAACATCATTTTCTAATCTAATCTATTATGTTTACTAGAATACTTTTCAACTCCAAATTGAAGTATAAAAAAATCTACCATCTCTCCCTCAAATATATAATAAATGCATCTCTAGTCGCAATAAACTTTTGATATAATTTTTTCTTAAATATTAAAACTAAAAATATTATCTATATTGTAATTTTATATCTCAAAAAATATTTATTCCTACATTAAAAAAATAAAAAATTCATATATTTTAGTTTTAAAAATTATAAAATAAAAATTAAAAGAATAATATTATCACATAAAATTAACAAAAATTTTACATAAATCTAAAACCGTGATTTAATTAACATATATTTCCACATCCAAGCTTGAAAGTATAGATAATTTAATTAACTTAAAATAATAGTTAATAATCAGAATATTGGAGGGAAGGTACTATCATTAAAAAATAATAAAATAAGAAATAAGAAATATTCACTATTTTTTTTTATTCATAAATTTACATTACCGAACAAAATAACTTCAAACATTCTGAAATGACTATAAAATGTAGATTATTGGCGTTGAGTTAATAGTTTTGAGAAATGTTGTAAAAAAATTCAAAAGGTAACTTTTGAATTAATAATTTTGAATATATTAGAAGTGAAAACTCTTTTGGAAAATCTAAGGTAATAATTAAGTTCGAATTTTTTAAACTAAAAAATAGTGAAATATAATGAGTAATTTTACTCATTAAAAATTGTTTTTTTTATTGATTTATTCAAGTTTTCAGTATATATAATCATCATGGAAAGTTCAATTTTAAAATCAATTTTTCATGTTTTTGATGGAGTTATTTGAAATAATGGAAAAAAATAATTTTAAATTGAAAATGCAATTAAAAAATTATAATTATTTTTCTTTTAAATATTATAATTTACCATTTTCTATATTTTAGTTTTTATATATTAAATTTTACATTTCAACACCCTTTCAACCTCAGTTTCAAGCATGCACAAGGAATATGTATTATTTATGGTGCAGGTGTCTCAAGGGATGTGATTATTATGGCCATGGTATTAAGGCCTACGATAATGTAAGAATGGTTTTGTTAACATACAACTAAATATATAATATTTTTTTAATACATTGTAAATAAATTAATTATTCTCTATTTACATGGCTGAAATTGGGAGGTCTGTATCATCTCAAAATAATTCTAATACCGTGTATACTAGGAAGAAAGGTTTTACCTTATTCTTTAGCACTAAAAACTAATTGTATCGATGATATGTATGGAGGTGATGAAGATGATTGAGTAACGAAAGTATGATGAGGATGATAGATGAAAGAATGATGATGATGATGATGAATATGATGATGATGATTGTTTATTTTCTTCTCTATGCTCCAATAAAAGACTGGAGAGAAAGCTCTCCGAGTTTCACTATATTTTTCTCGCGTAGCATGTGTAAGCATAGGAAGGTCAGTATTGTGACAAAGGTTGTGAAATTGAGATCTAATGTGGTTGTATGCAGGGCACTCTAATAATATAAGAACATTATATTAGCCCCTTGGAGATTATATTTTCGCTCTTAGAGCTAGTTGCTCAGCTATTAGAATATAGCTAAGTTTGCACAATCGAGTGTGCATTTATATATTAAAATCATTAACATTACTTTCATATAAGAATTGTAATATTCTGGTTTGATGTCGATCCTTTCGGTAGTTTATAATATCCACAACAAACTTTTATTTCCATCCAAATATAACTAGTATAGAAAGAATTATTTGCATCTAATAGAACATTCCCATCTAGGTATAACATATACAATATAACTAATAAGGAAAAAATTGTTTGTATCTAATAGAACATTTTCATTTAGGTATAGCATAACTAACATAACTAATATACAATTAATACAAGAAGAATTGTTTGTATCTAATAGAATATTTCCATCTAGTATAACATATACATAAAAATTAAAATTAAAAATTAAAAAAAAATGTTTGCATTTATTAGAGGATAACAGACTAGTCAAATACTAATCTTTGCTCAACTACATGAACCAGCCATAAAATCACCAAGAAAGGGAGTGCTCCACCCAACCAATCAGTACAATATCCATTATCAGAACCCTCCCCCCCAGCCAGTTTCACTTTCAGAACAATTATTTGAACAATGACCATAACAGGTTCAACCGTAGACATTCTTTGATCTGACAATATCCAGTCTTAGAGCTAAAATTGAGCACACAAGATTCAGTTTGGATTCCACTAGCCAAACAACTCAAGAATCCCTTGTTTGGTTGCATCTCGCCTACCTCAACAACGTCCCATCTGAGGGTCACAAGCTTATAGCTTCATTCTCCTCTCTTTGACCTCCTCCATCTAGGTACCAAGTTCTCAAGGTTGCCTCAGGTTTTCTTCCCTCTCACCCTCTTGGCTCCCTTTCCCAACTGAGATTATTTATCTCTAGGAAGAACAATAACTATCTTTTAACTGTCTTAGCAAGTGAAACTTTCATTTATTGTTTTTTTCATAATTTTATGCCTAACCATTAACAATATTTATTAATTAAATTTAAGAAGATAAGCATTTATGTTTACCACTTATTCATACCAAGGACTTCAACATGGCCCATTGTTTTCCAAGTCATTTCAATAGATGTAAATTAAAATATTTACTATTTAATAAGGGATATTACATCTCCCCCTCTCGAGCAAAACATCGTCCTTCATGTTTCCTGGCTTTCAAAATAGGTTGGAATATGTTTTTCATATAAAATCCTCATCCTCGTAGCTAGCCTCTTCCGAGCTGAAGTGATCCCACTGCATTTTAAGGCTTCTTGTTCTATATGATAATTTATCTCTAATAGAGAATGCGCAAAGGTTCGACTAATAATACTCTTTTCAGTTCAACTTACATCCACAATCATTATGGCGATCTTTAATTTCCATCAATCATTATTTAAGAACACATATATATAATTTAAAACTTCACTATATACACTATCAATTGTTATTCATGTACCCAACAAGGGTCATCAACATGCTACCTTTTTTTATAGATAACTTGATGAGGGTCTTTGTGGTCTTTGGATGATGACTAGAGGATCCAAAACTTTTTCTGTTGTAGACTACTTCTTTGATCTAAGGCTTTATTCTTCAATGTAGATCTTGATCTTCGACTTGCTTAGATGCCTTTCTTGAAACTCGAACCTTGAGTGTCTCTTTGATTAGATGCCCTTCCTTTGAATTTAACACCTTAGCTTTGATCCTATGCTGAGAAATATAGGGAATTATTACTAGGTGATTTCTCTTTAATTAGTGGCTGCTTGTGAATTCTTTTAATTCTTTAGATTACGATATTCTTTACTTAGATTATTATTGTTCTTCTTCATCAAACAATTACCAATGCATGAACATAAATAGAGAAGAGACACAACATGTAGGCTATAAGGCTGGGCCAAAACCTCTCACTCTTTGAGAGGAAAACCTACACCAATTCTTCTTATAGAGATTCCAATAGACGATTACCAAGACTAGGACCCTTGACCTGTTAGCCACTCCAAGACCAAGACACTAATTCTCTTCTCTTCATCTTGACTCCTCTTCCTCTTTGACCTTCTTCATGCTGAGATCATCTCTTCAACGAACTATAGATATAATAGTCAAGGCACTGAAACATGTCACCCAAAATGTGACCTCTTGTAACAACACCAAAACAAAATGATAGATGTAGGAAGGATAACTTCTTTATACCACAGAGTGGTCTCCAAGATAACATCGAGCTATGGCCTTTCAAATGACAAATATGTAGTATATATATGCTTCTATCACATGGTGTTCTTCTGTTGTAGCATCGAAACCATTCACTCATGATATTTGAACTAATATACCTAGACAATACTTCACTGGCCTTTCATTATATGTTTTTGTCCCTTCACTATCCCATCCAAATTAACTTCACTATACTAGAGACTTGAACCTCTCTCTGTTCAGTCCATCCGAAATTCTTACTGTGATTTCCCACCGAATTCAGAGATCCAAACTGGACTTGTCTACTACCCATCAGATACCACAAGGAGATCTGCAAAATTCTCACTGTATTCATCCATGAAACCTCAGAGAATTCGAACTTATGTTCATAGTTCTTTTTCACCAAAACTTCAGAGGAGACCGAACTGTGACTATGGTAATGTGAGGTGTCTTTACACCTCTTTATAGTGGTTGGTCCCATGTATTAAGCCGATATGACCTTTCGAATAGATGTGACTCCAAATGAGTTGAGTTTACCTAAGTTTCATTTCTATTTTGAGGTTGGCTTCAAGAGCAGAACTAGTGCTTGTTGTTGGAGGACTTTCCAGACATATTATAAACTCAAATACATTGTTATATCCTCAAGAAGGGTTTTTCATACATGACATAGACTCTTTGACTTTTAATGATCAATATTAAGGCTCTCAATGTGAGGCATCTAAAATAAAATCACTTGCTCACGAAACCCATGAAGCAAGTCTTACAAAAATAATTTTATTCTCTTCATTATATCATTTACAGAAGTCATAATTACATGTCATTATGAAGACCTAACCTAGTTACAATTTTCAACAGGTCCGCTATAATTCCCTCTTCGTTTTCCCACAGTCTCCTCTCTATTTCTCCCTTAGAATAATAATACACAACCACAATAAAATTCACTCATATAAACTGAGATTTTCCTTCTAAGGAAAAGCCCTAAATTAATATAACTTCTATAGTCAAATCATTCTCTTAGTGAACGACCCAGATTGACTATGAAATTACAATATTTTACAAGGAAATTTTTCATTTATTTTTAGCTTTAGGGGTGTTGATGGCAACACACACACACACACACATATATGTTTCTTAAATAATGATTAATATAAACTAGTGACAGCCTTGATAATTGTGAATGTAAGTCAAACCAGACAGAGAGTTCCTGGTCGAACCTTTGTGTATTCTTAATTGGAGAGAAATCATGTTGTGGAATCGATCTATCACTTATATTAAAGTGCAACGAAGGCACTTTAGCCCAAAAGAGGAAACTTAGGTAGATGAAAATTTCATATGTGAAGCACATCCCAACCTATCTTGAAGGGCTAGAAGAAAACATCGTGGATGATGTTTCATTTGAGGGGGAAGATGTAATACCCCTCAGTGAAAAGTAAATATATAATTTACTTTTGTTGAAATGACTTGTTAAACAATGGGTTATGTGGAAACCCTAGTGGGAAATTTAAATATTTACTTTATTTTAATTTTAAGTTGGCTATGCCACGCTATGGAATTTATGGGTAAAAGTCACTAAATGAAATTTTTTTCACTTACGAGAGAGTTAGAGGATATCTACTCCCTTTCCCTATAGATAAATAATCTTAGTTGGGAAAAGAAGCCAAGAGGGAATGAAAGGAAGTGTGAGACAACTAGGAATGGAGAGAGAAAGAAGCTAGTACCTTGAACAAGATGTTGTTAAGGGAAGTTAAGACACTGCTAGTTAGAGTATTTTTGAGCTAGTTGGGCCCAGTGGAATCCCTAATTTAGATTTATTGAGTTTGTGAGTTCTTGGGCTAGACTTGTTACAGTTTTAGATGCGTTTGGAAAAATCTTGTTAGGTCTCTGTCAAACAATTGTTCTGGAAGAGGAAAACTGGCTTGGGGGGGAGAATTGGTGGTTTTCGTTCTCACTGGTTGGGAGGAGTGGTCTTCTCCTTTGTGAATTTTCCTTGCAAGCCTAAACTAAACATATAAGTATTATGTGTTATTAATTTTTCTTTCAGGACAAAAAATGTTAATGCTATAATGACAGTAGTGTATTGAATCTTTATTAGAAATTTATCCTAAATTACATGACGTAAAGGATTGATGAAACTCTTGTAAACTTGGTAGACTATGAAACTGTGCAAAGATTCAATTATAATTATAGTAACAATTTATGATAAAGAATGGTATAATTTCTCTCTAAAGGAATCTGTGTTATGAATGATCGTGTGAGAGGTTGATATGTATGAAACTAAATATTACTGTATTAAATAATACATACAAGAATTATTATGGAACAAGTTGGTTTCAAATTAAGAGACAAAATTCCATCATATGAAACAATCTTGATTCCTGTACATAGATATGTAAATCTATACATTGCAAGTGGACTAAGAGCATATCTCGATGATAAAACAGACCCTGCTTCCCCATTGAAAATACATATAGAAATCACAGAAGAATTCCTTAATAAATAAATAGGAAAACTAAAAAGAGATTATCAAACATTTAAGTTATAGTGGGCCATATTAGTTCCCTTGGTCAAGCCAGCGTTTACCAATGACCTGGGAACAATCCCTTACCTCTACAAGAATTCTAGCCTGAGATTAAATATAGTATAAATATTGATGTTAGAAAATTGTAAATAAATGTTAGAATTTTTAATTAGAAATGTATATTGAAAAAAATAGGAAATCATTAAATCCTATTCTTCAAACTGAATAGGTACAGAAACAAAAAAACCAAATGTCTTACGAGCTTAATACAAGATTGATAAACTAAGGAGGAAATTATGGGTATTGTCAAACATATTGAATAAAGTATTCATAGTCCGAAAGGAAAACATCTCTACATAAAAATAAACGTGTAAATTTAATGAACCAGTTCAACCCATGATGTAAACAACTATTCTTACAAATGATATAACCAAATAAACATCATAAATAAATTGCAGTTTTATGAATAGACTAATATCAATATTTTCATAATAAAGGAAAAACATTACTGCAGCTGGAAAAGAACACACATAGTTGTCATTCAATATCAAAAGGAAGGACTGTGAAACATATTAACAACACTTTAATTCAAATTGAGATGCAAAGGAAACACAAAGTTGATGATATTAAGTAGAACAATAAATATCCTTTATCTGACATGTGTTGAATTTCTTAATAAACAAAACTACGATAATTTTTGGCAATCACCATGTTACCTTACATAATACATATTACCAAAGGTTCTCAATGCCTTATGCTAACACTATGTTCTTAAACCCTAACTTAGGACGAATTAAAGTGACTGAGATTAACAACAGTAAAACCCTAACATGAACCTTAGCTAATGTATGTCCATTGCACATGGGAAATAAAACATATAGGGCATGAGCATAGTGGAACCTGGACAATCATAAATTCTTTCCCCAATTTGAAACACCAGAGACTACAACAAAAATTCACCTGTTAAATAAACCCAAGCACATGAAGATTGTTAGGGTTACACCTAATTATATGCAAGGTAATTGGAATCCAAGAAAAATAAGCATGTAAGGAGGGGTTACTTGAAAAGGTGCCCTATTCTCTTGGTAGGTCTCTGATAGTGCAACTGGGGAAACCCATCCATCAAATTTATTTTGCAAGTGCATTGCAAACCGGAAAGTAAAATCGTTAACAAATTGAAAACATGAGAGCTTATGTAGAATGGAAGAAGTACAAGTAGCTCCATTAAGGTATTATGGAATGCAAACTTCTGAACGAGTGCGACTGCAACTAGTCAAGGAAGTGACTTCTGTCATCATTGGCAATGCTAGTGTGCGATACTCTTGAGAAGCATAGCCAGTGGAAAATACCAACAACTGTGAAAAAATTGTAATGCAAAAAAAGTAAAATAAAAGAAAGAAAGAGAAATCAGACTATGAAGGTAAGAGTATCAAAAAAAGAACAAGTATTCACCTATTGTTCATACAAACTAGCATATAGACAAGTTGTTTCAAAAAAATCAAACCCTAGCCTCTAGTGAATTTGTAGAGTCATTTTTGGCCAAGAGAAACTAGTGAATGAGTGGCTTGCAGCGCTAGGAGAGGAGGGTGGTTACCCTCTAACAAACTCCTCCAATGTTCATCGTTGATCCAACCCTAGTAAATCAACCCCCTTGATCCAGAGTCTCATCGATAACAATAGAAAGTGAGAGACAACTATAACACGTTGAGAAAATTTGAAGAGAGGCATAACATACATTAACCTTAAGTCTAATAATATTATGTAGTATATAAAATCTGAAACCTAAGGGTATGTGTATAAACATTAGACCACAAATAAAGTTATGTATATGTATTAACATAAGGTCTTAACTTCTAACATATGTTATATATGCATGCTCCGTAACTAGAACATAACAATGTGGGCAAGAAAATGTTTGTAACATAGATCCAATTTAATTAAGGTAAAACTTTGCATATTCAAATTTACAAACTAATACAATGACTAAGTGAACATATATATGTAATGTTTACCTAGTTAGTTTTTTCTAGGTATGTTACCAAATGCATAAGTAAGATTATAAACATATATATGTAATGTTTATATAGTTAATTGTTTTTAGAGATATTACCAAAAACATGAAAAAAAAATATTTTTAAATTGAAAATGTAAGTAAAATTACTACTTTTTTATTTTTTTCTAAAATTTATAATTTACAATTTTCAACATTTTTCCATTTTAAACCTAAAATTGTAGGCTTCAATGCTTTTTAAGGTCCTATCTTCATATTTCACATAGGCAATTATTATTATGATCTTATTTTTACTTTTAAGTCAGAAACTCTAATAAATTTTAGAATTATTCACTTTCATATTCTTAATCATAATTCATTTTTTTAATTTTCATTTAAAATTTATAACTTATAATTTTCAACATTTACCATCTTAAATATCAAATTGTAAAATTCAACGCCTTTTTAAGTCCTAGTTTCATAATCTTAACTATTTAGTCAAATGAATTCATTTCTTCTCTAAAATAATTATTTTTCTTTTCCTATATTCAATTCATTTGTTTAATATTAAATTTTGATAACATTAAATTTTGATAAACATAGCTTTAAATGTTTCATTAAATAATTTATTTTCTTAATTTAAAAAATATTATTTTCTCACCCTCATTCAATAATAAATGTTTAATATTTTAATCATTATTTTAAATTTCTGAATTATTTTTAAAAGCATAGTTAGGAAAACGATATGTCAAAAAAATTCAAAAAATTTACATTCCGCAACTTGCTTTCAAGATAAATAGCAAGGTATCCAAACCCGTTTTGGTAACAATTGACCACTATCGAACCCATGGTTGCCCGCTATTCATCTCCTGCCAAAGATGCTTCCTTACAAATCGAGGTATGAAAAAGTAGATTGTTGCATTTAAATATAATAATAACAATAAATTATTTATTTAAATAAATAATTTCTCAAATACATGTGAAACAAGTATAATTAAAAATACAGATATCCAATAATAATAATAAATTATTTCTTTAAATAAATAATTTCCCGGATGCATGGGAACGGGTACAATTAAAAATACAGATATCAAATATTTCAAGAGACCACCTTTGTTATTTTAAATTAAGGCCATCAAAATACAGCGGAGCCACATCCGAGAAGGTTGACCTTTCTGAAAAAGACCACTCCATTATTATGAAATATTATAAAATACATGAAATTACTAATTTAATAAACGTTTATGGATTTTATATAAAATTATATTTACGATGATTGTAAAATTTAATTTAATATTTAAACACAGTATATATTATACTCGAAAACAAATTAAACACTATTAAATTTGAAATCATCTTTCCATCATTACAATAAAATGGAATTTTGTAAAATTATTTAAAAGTAAATAAATTTATAATTCAAAATAATGAGCAATTTAGCCATTTTTAATGAGATTTTTTGGAAATTTTTTCCCTGAGTTTTTATGATATAAATAACACAAATCAAGATTTCATCTTAAATTTTTCAGCCAGATTCAAACACTTTAAAGTTCAAAAAATCCCACTAAATACAACTCCATGATCAATTCCTTTAACTTTGTCAAATCCTTTAAAACAATTTTGTCTATCAATCTTCTGCATATTTACCTCACATTTAAGCCATATTTCTTTTTAAACTTTCATTTTACCATAATATGTTATTAACATCAAAATAATAATATATTATTAGCACCTCATTTTGAGGATCAATATTCTTGAATTGATATTGTCAGGTTAAAAAAAATTAAAAATAACACAAATTCAAGGGGAGCAATGTTACATAATACCTTATCCGTGAAGGGCTTGATGTTGTATGGAAGGCGACATTGCTGGCTCACGCAAAGATACCGTCCTTGGTGAAGCCCCCTAATGGTGTATGGTTATGGATGTGTTGTGGTCGGTAAGCCTAGTCGCTTCACGACCTCGGTCGAAATGAGGTTTTTTTGGCTCCCGTTGTCGACAATGAACTGTAGCAGGGAGCCCTTTACCCACATTTGGGAGTGGAAAAGATGCTCCTCCTCCTCTGAATCTTTGGGTTCCTCCTTCTGGATCTTCGTGGTGGCAACGGTGGTGTTGGGCTCCGCATCGATAATCTGCTTCCCTTTGTTATTCCCCTTGTCGGGTTCTGACTTAGAGTCAAAACATGCATTTGATTCTAAAACCTTTAGCTCGGCCACCAGTGACTGCTTGGCCTGACACTCACTTGTGTTGTGAATGGAGCTCTTATGGAACTCACACCACTTTCACATGTCCTTTTTTGGCTTCACAATGTTGTTCTTTGCTTGCAACTTTGGTGGGTTGTCTTGGGTCGCCCCGCCTTAGCTTTGTCCTTTGTTCTGCGATTTGGGGTCACCTTTCCCTTGCTTCGGATTCACAAATCCAAAGTTTCGCTTCTTCTGTTTAAACTTTTGCTCAACCATGACGACATATCTATATGTCATCCCGAGCAAGGGGATGTTCAAGAATTCTATTTCTTCCTGGATGTACTTGTGCAGGTAGCCGCGGTATTTGAGTACCAAATTTTGCTACGAATCCTTGATACCCAACTTTGTGCAAATGGTATGGAAAATATTGGTAAACTCTGGCGTGTCTTGGTTCCTTCCCTGCCGCAGCGTGGTCCACTTTATGTATTGATCATCATAGCTTCTAACAGGGTAGTACTACTCCTTGATGGCATCCCGAAATGAATCTCAAGTGGGTGCGGCTGAGAATAGTGAGCTTGTACTTTCATCCTTCTGCTTGTAGTAGGTTTCCCACCAGTCCTTGACGTGGAGGGCTGCTTTGAGAATAGCGAAAATAATCTTTTTCTGATTGGAAAAATATGAACAGAAAAATAACCCTCTAGCAGATTTAACCATTTATCTACGACATCTGCGTTTATCGAACCTTCAAATATAGAGATTTCAAAATTAACTTGTACTTTAAATGGTTTGGCATTTCGAGTAGTTGTTGGAAGTCGATGTGTCACCCCTGGGTAGCCGTTCAAGGATCTGGGCAAAGTTGTCCATCATCTTGTTCCTTTGTCGCTCGAGGGCTTCTTTGAGCAAGATTTTGATAGGATATCTTGCCTCCTTGTCTTTCTTTTCATTCTCCATGGGAGGTCATCGAGATTTGCGACGCTGGTCTTGCAAAGGGTCGACCAGTTCAAGCCCTAACTCCATATATCCTGACCTCGTTGGGGACATGCAAAGAAAAACAGAGAAAAAACAGACCTCTTTGATACCACTGATCCAGATTTAAACAGGAATGCAACAAATTATAGAGATAACCGTAAACACAGAGATGCAACGAAAATAATACTTCATTTCATTAAAGTAAAATACTGAAATATGCTTACAAACAACAATGGAAGTAAACCAGCTAAGGCAATGGCAGTGTATCTCTGAAAAGAGATGTGTTGCCTACATGCCTCTTAACTATGTTACAATGAGGCTCAAAGGCCTATTTATTGTTGAGAAACAATGGAAAACCCTAAACATCCAAAACCTAACCCTACAAGATGAAACACCAAACTGTGGGCCCCGTTTGGGTAAATTGGTACATCAACTTCCCAGGGTCATAACTTTGGCATACAATCTCCGTTTGATGCACACAATATCTTGTTAGAAAGATTTATCTGAGAACTAAAAATTTGGGAAGAGAAAAATTGGTCCAAGGACTTGCAAGGCATTAAGCGTGTTAGATGATCCAAAAATACAATTTTATCATAGGTTATAAAATTAGAATAAAATAATTATTAATTTAAGATATTAAATTAATAATTAAATATTCTATATATGTTAAAATTATATTAATGGCGACTTTTAGAATTAACATATTGTTTGTAACTAGATATGATCTCTCCAAATGTGTCGTATCTTAGGCTCTATTTTAAGAGATTTGTTAGCTAGTTGGTTTGAATAGCATTATTGTAAATGGACACTTGTTATTTAGTAAGTGATCCATAATTAAAGGTAGTTAGGACATGGAGCTTATAAATAGCTCATTGCAAGAGTGTTTGGTTGTTCGGGTGTAAACTCTTGCAAAATGAATTATGTAATTATTTTTTTCTGATTAATAAAATTACGTGTTTGAGGACACTTCTGCCATTATTGTGGTATCATAGCTCCAGTAATGCTGCAGTGGATGTCAAGAGGAGATTCCAGCTCTACAAGTTTGGGAAAAACTCCATTGAATTGCTCAACATATGATTGTTAATGCTCTGCACCAGTAATCGTACCCCTAGCAGAATCTATAAGAACGCATTCAACGCCAAATCACTTGGATCTAAAGCATTTTGGACGAGAAATGGAAGCAAAAGATTCACGCAGTACAGAAAATTGATTCTGAATTGATCTACGTTGAGGCTGTCACGCAATACAGAAAATGAATCTGAATTGATCTACGTTGAGGCTGTACGCAGTACCGAAAATTGATTATAAATTGATCAGTGAATGATTGCAAGAGCGCTACGACAAATTCAAATTTGGCAAGGTGACATTATTCTGCTCCTCAGTGTGAAGTACGCATTCCTGAGTGGCTTCTCAAGTTTGCTATTTTTCTCACACCAAATTCTGCTACATGAGTATTTATTTAGGATATTAAACATTTGCTAGTGGTCCTAGTGGAGGTGAAAATATTTCATGTGCAGATTTTTTTAAAATAAAATGGCCCCATACCCAATTCGATTCTGAATCTCACGTATTTGGTGCAACTAAGTGTGTCTCAGAATTCTCTACCAGGGAAAATTCCAGTGGGGCTTGCTTCAGAAATTTCTATGTGGAAATCTGCTTTATCGTTGCTGATTAATGAGAGTTGAACCAATCCCATGCTGTCGGCGTTTCTTTTTTATGCTTATTGGTGCGTTTTAGTTAAATATCACTGCTTACCACGTTCAATTAAAAGAATATAACTTGGAATTCAGTCAGAGCATGCATATGCTAGTAGTCTTGCTCGGTTCGCTACAAACCTTGGACCAGTTGTATGGAAGATTGCAGCTCAGAAGATAAGGAGAGTGCTCTTGCCATTTCCGCATGGGGTGTAATCAAACTAGCGTTCCAACCCGTTTGTGTGCCAGCGTTTTAAGGTAATTTCCATCGTTCCAGTCAGCATCAATGATTGGTGAAATTAAAAAGTGGAGTTGGTAATTGGAGTTTTTTTTTAAATTGTAATTGTGATTTGCAATTAAAATCATATTTTATTTGGAGGAATAAGATGAATGTGAGAGGAAAAACTATGGTTTTATGACCATAAGTGAATGTTTTTCTTTTTAAAAGGAGCTTCCGCATGTGTTGAAATTGCCTAGTGAGTGGATTTACTTGACATGAAATTGGAGATGCATTTTTTATATGCATGAAAGTGGTGAAATTGTGAGTTGAAAGGATGGTTTTTTCACTCTTTGTAATTGAAGTAATAAGGAGTGTTTCCATTTGTATTTGGAGAGATAAGGTGCATTACATTTTGTAAATTTGAAGAATATTTTGTGGAGATATAAGCATCTTATTTTGTATTTGGAGTAATAAGGAGATTTTTATTTGTAATTTTTAAATTGGAGAGATAAGGTGTGTTGGGTAATTTGTTTTCAAGAAGTTATTTTTTATTTTTCAATTGGGATCATCACATTATAACTCAAAGTAATTTTACTTTGAGGGGGGGTAATTTTTCTACCAGATTGTGCAAAAGCACCATTGTAAAAGTCAAATTTTGAAAGTTGCCTTGTAAAATTTTGAGAAATTGACTAGAGCCAAGTGCAAAGCTCAGTCAATTTTCTCTTGTTTTGACGACTATTCGAGGGTCAAGGCCAAGCCCCAATAGTTTGTTTTTTGCGTCATGTGTTGTTGTTGTGTTGCGCATCTTGAGTTTTTTGGAGCTTGATTCATGGTGTGAAGTCTTAACACTACATTTGATTAATTTGTTTTCTGATTCCAACAAACTTGAAGGCACAAAATCTTATAAAACATGGCATCGTCTCATCGAAAGCACTCTCATTTACAATGAATTATGGCAGGGTATATGTGATGGAGATGTTAAGCCGAATAAGCCCACAGATGCAACTGCACTAGCAAAATGGGAAATCAAGAATGCTAAAGCCTTAGCTCTTATTAAATCTTCTGTGAATGATGAAATGTATGTCCATATAGAAAATGCTACAAATGCATGGTCTGATTTGAAAACTTTTAAAAACCTCTTTGATACTCAGCCTGAATCAAAGAAAGTTGATCTACAATTAAAATTGTTGCAACAAAAATTAACTGAAGGTGGTGATGTTCTTGAATATATCTCAAGACTTAAGAATATTAGGCAGGAAATTATTATTGTTGGTTTTCTCGCAATTGATGATAGCTTTATGGTCACAATTGTAATTGTTGGACTTCCTTCTTCCTACACACATTTTTTGGAGACTCTACAAGTAACTGGGAAATTAGAGAAACTAAATTTTGATGAACTCTTTGAAATGTTGACTCAACATGATAAAACTTTTGGGAAGAAGAATAAAGTTGGTGAAGATGTTTTTCTCACAGAGGCCAACACTAGTAAATCATCAGTGGACAGTTCTCGAGGCAAAGGCAGAGGGAATCAGAATCAAGCAGCACATAATGTACAAAGTTGAGGTCGAAGCCAAAGCAGAGGAAATAATTTTAACAAAGGCAACAGTTCAGGAAGGAATAATTTTCAAGGTAGAGGAAACAACCAACGAAGAGGCAATTTTCAAGGACAAGGAAATAATAATCAAGGTAGAGGACAATCTCAACATAAAGGTCAAAGCAGAGGCAAAGGACAATCTTCAGGAAGAGGAAGAGACTTAAGTCAAATTGTGTGTCGAAGATGTAACAAAGTTGGCCATTATGCTGAAGATTGTCAAACTTCACTTAATAAAATTCCCAAGTTTCAGTAGCATTTAGCGCAATTTGCAAATTATCAAGATGATGATAACTCAGAATATGTTTTTACTTCCTCACCAGTATCACAACTTTCATCCCATCTTAGAAGTGACTATGAATATGCCTGGATCTTAGATTCAGGGGCAACTCAGCACATGACTTGTCGACGTGATTTTTTTTGGAATTTTCAAGATTGCCAACTTAATTCTATTTTTCTTGCCGATGATACAAAACATACTCCTTATGGAAAAGGAGCAGTTAAAGTTTTTCTCCCTGGCATTTGAGAAAAAATGATTTCCAATGTATGGTATGTACCAAGTTTTAAGAAAAATTTGCTCGCTTTAGTCACGATTCGACAAGTAGGACATCAAGTGATTATGGAAGATGGTTTAGTCAAGATTAATTCAGTCAAACAGAACTTGAAAACAGTCATGATAGGTTATGAAGATGGAAAACTGTTACAGATGAAAGGGACAATTATTCCAAGGCATTCTGATTTTGCAGGGGAAGTAAGTACAGAGATTTCACCTGTAAGACTATGGCATGTAAGATATGGACATTTAAATTTTGAGAGTCTTTCTCAATTGCAGAAACAATGAATGGTTAAAGGACTTCCCACTTTCAAAAGGGAAAATGCAAAAAGTGAAGCTTGCATTTATGGCAAACAAAGTCGAGAAATTTTTCCAACAAGTTCATGGCGTGCAAACAGGTGGCTACAACTAGTTCATAGTGATGTTTGTGGTCCACTACAAACTTCATTTGGTGGTTGCAAATATTTCTTACTATTCATTGATGATTTCAGTAGAATGACTTGGGTTTACTTCT
>APFE031108055.1:0-35781 GCA_000404065.3 Pinus taeda
TCTGCTTTCTGTTCAAATTTTGCTTTGTTTGTTATTGATGATGATCCCAGAACTGTGAAGGAAGCAGTGGATTCAGAGGATGGAAAACTCTGGAAGAGGCCATGGTTGATGAAATGGCATCTTTGCACAAAAATGAGGCTTGGGATCTGGTGGAGTTGCCGGCTGGAAGGAAACCCACTGGCAGCAAATGGGTGTTCAAAAAGAAGACAAATGCAGAAGGAAAATGGAGAAATACAAAGCACGGTTGGTAGCAAAAGGTTATTCCCAGGTGTCGGGAATTGATTTTGGTGATATTTTTCCTCCTGTTGCCAAGGTAACTTCTATTAGATTACTTTTATCTGTTGCTGCTGCTTTTGATTTTGAGGTAGAACAGATGGATGTGAAGACAGCATTTCTTCACGGGAATTTGGAAGAGGAAATCTACATGAAGCAACCTGAAGGCTTTGCGGTGAAGGGTAAGAAAGAACTAGTATGCAAGTTAAAGAAGTCTCTGTATGGGTTAAAACAGTCACCAAGGATGTGGTATCAGAAATTTGATACATTTATACGGGGACTTGGCTTCACCAGAAGCAAAGCAGATCATTGTGTGTATTTTAAATTAATTGGTGACCGTGTTATTTATCTGGTCTTGTATGTGGATGATATGTTGTTGGTTGGAAATGACAAAGAAATTATCCAGGATTTGAAGACCCAATTGTCCTCCAAATTCGACATGAAAGATCTTGGTGCTGCAAACTATACTTTGGGCATGAAAATTAAAAGACATCGGGCAAAGAGGAAGCTCTGGTTAAAACATAGGAAGTATGTCGAGACAATATTGCAGAGGTTTAATATGCAGGATAGTAAACCGGTGAAGGTTCCTATTCCTGTAGGTGTGAGGTTATCTACTGAACAGTGTCCCAAGACACAAGAAGAGGAAGGGGACATGTCCCGTGTTCCATATGCAAGTGCAGTCAGTAGCTTGATGTATGCAATGGTCTGTACTAGACCAGACATTGCACATGCAGTGGGAGTATTGAGCAGGTTTATGTCAAAACCAGGGAAGGAGCACTGGACAGTAGTGAAGCGGTTTTTTAGGTATTTGCGTGGCACTAGTGATTATGGTTTGTGCTACCAAGGAAGACCAGGATTGGACAGAGTGTTGGATATCCGTGGCTTTGTTGATCCAGACTGGGCTGGAGATCTGGATCAGAGAAGATCTACAAGTGGCTATGTGTTTAACCTATTTGGAGGTGCAGTCAGGTGGATGAGTAAGAAACAATCTGTAGTGGCACTATCAACTACAGAGGCAGAATACATGGCAGCCACTCATGCAAGCAAGGAAGCAGTTTGGTTGCAGAGATTGTGTTCAAGTATGGGGTTAGTACAGGAAGCTATAAGGATAGACTGTGATAGCCAAAGTGCATTTTCTTGGCAAAGAACCCTGCTTACAATTCAAAGACAAAGCACATTGATGTTCAGTACACTTTGTGAGGGATATGATAGAAGACAAAAAGGTGTTGCTGGTAAAGGTGGACACTTTGAAGAATACTGCAGATGCATTGACAAAATCTGTTAGCTCTGAGAAGTTCCCTTGGTGTAGAGAAATAATGGGTGTTTCAGAGCTGGAAAAATGACTAAGCTCTCCTGTGACCCCCTGTGGAAAGAAAACAACAAGTGGGAGATTGTTGGGTTGTGTTATATTCTTTCCACATAGTTAACAGGGGGTCTGAGGGGTACTCGTAACCCCACTTTATGGGGTCCGGGGCAGCGCCCCGGAAAATTTTGGTTTTGGACCCTATGTTAGGTTGGGCAGACCCACCTATGGTTTTGTGCATGATTTTTGCACATGTTTTTTTTGGACGCGATGGTTTTCGGTCCATGGTTTTAGACGCGATGGTTTTCGGTCCATGGTATTGGGTGCTTCAGCATGTATAAATATGTATTGTAACATTGAAAGGAACATAATGAAAAATCAAGCTGGTAGTCCCGGTTTTGGGATCCAGTGGGAAATCTCTGTGTATATGTGTTCTATATGTTATGCTCTCGCATTTTTATTTTTTCTTGTGATTTAGAATTCATATGCAGGTAATTTATGTATGAGGTTAAAAACTACATGAAGTAGAGGATAACATATTACATGTCTCGACTCTCGCAACTTCCAATGTTCCAGATGGTGGGCAGAAGTGTGAAAGTACTCATTAAGGAGGGATCTTTAGAAAGACCTACACCAACAGATTGAAGAGAAAGCGGGGGTCCATTAACAAATGGAATGCTTCCCATAACTTGAGAAATAGAGGCGAAAAATGAGATTTGGTCGATAACTGTTATTCCACCTTTATGAGGAAATTTAATCATATGAAATTACGTGGAAACAACAGTAGCCATAGCATAAACCCATGGTCGTCCAAGTAAAATTTTGTAATCAAGGGGTTCATCAACCACCTCAGTTTCAATAGTTATCGTTTTTTCCCCTAGTTCTACTTGCAAATTATTTAAAATCCCACATGAAGTATAAGTCCTTACATCAAAATCCTTCAATGTGGTTGGTGATCTTGACAATGTAGGTGACCCCAGTGTTTTCTAGTAGCTCATTAACATAATACAAGTAGAAGCTCCCTCATCTACGATGGTTCAATGAATATTTTTGTTGAAAGCTTTAACCTAAATTAGAAAGGCTAATTGAGCTAGTCACTGTGGTGTATATCCCGAGTGATAAAAACCACAAGATTAGAATCTGTTGGATCTACTGCACCTATTGCTGACAGTAAAGCCGGTTTCTAGGAGGGGCAACTTTGTAATACCTCAAGTGTCAACATAGCAGAAGGAAACTAAGCAAGATCTTCAACTATGTTATAATTTTGAGCAGCTTGAGCTCGAGGGTTAAACGTTGATTTACGCACAATTCCCTTAGGTGGCTTTATTGTTAACTCTGGTGTAATGGGTAGTGGAATATTTTCCGATGCGGTCGAAGTCGAAGAACCAGATTGATTAGTGGCTTGATTATTTGACGACGATGGCGGATTACCATAATCTTTCCTACATGTCTGAACCAAAACTTCATCTTTAGGTTTTGCGATGCATAACATTAATACCTGGGATGTGGAAGCATTTTTAGTTGCAACCATATTGGTATCCGGGTTCGAAAATGGATTTGTCAACACTATAGATGTGGTAGAAGATTTTAACAGTTTAGAAACTTCTGAGCGGTGAGGGCAATCCCTTGTAAAATGCTCGTCATTACATATTAGACATGGATAACAAGGTTTCTTTCCTGAAGTAGAGGAATCAAATGATTTCTCTTGAGGAGGGTTTTCATTTTTCTTTTTATTTTTCCCTTTTTTCTTGCTTCCTGGTTGCTTTTGATTCTTACCTTTGTTAGATGACATGACATTAATCTCAGAAGCAGGAACCTCAGGTGCATTTTGTTAGTGTCAGTATCTTCATCCCTCCGTTAGTGATCAAATTCTCTTGTTGCATTGCATGTTAGGTGTCTCACTCGATCAGCTACATTCCATTAGGGTCATGGATCATCTGATCGTAGTAGCTTATTATACATTTTCCCTCATTTTCTTCACCTGCTAGCCCATTTTCATTCATCTAGATCATTTGCAGTCATTTTTTGTCTTCAAATTTGCAAAAGTCATTTTTAGGGTTTGGGTCTCATTAGGTCTAGGGTTTCATCAATAAGGTCTTCAAAATGCTCAATAATGGTCAGCAGGCACATCAGGAGGTCAAATAAAGTTTCAACAACAATGATTTCCATAATCACATGCTTAGTGATTGATTTTTCCTCAAAACCTTATTTTGAGGAAAAACAGAGTTTTTATGTTTTTATGTACAAATTTGATGTAATTTCATTTTTTCCATATGTAATAACTTCAGAGGCAACCCTGGTCACCTTTCCAAGCTTTAGCAACTCCATCACTTGCAAGGCAAACAAAAAGTCAAATCATTTAGTTCATCAAAGGCAAAAATAAAGCAAATTGCCCAAAAACAGAGTTTTAAAAGCAAGTCAAAGGCAAACATTACAAAGTGGGTTTTTATAAGTGGAAAATTAAAATCCTATGTATATAAACCATTGTTCATGTTTGAAGAGTTCATTTGTATCCAAGGAAGAAAGAGTGAGTAATAGAAGGTCGCATTGAAGCAAAAGAGAAAAAACCGCAGCGATTTTCAGTGGTGCGGCGCATTGGGATTGGAGCACGGTGCATTGGGCAGTGCTCTGCAGTGTAAATTTTGAATGAGCGCGACGCATTGAGAGGGCGTGTTGCAATGGTTTTGTGGAATCACACACAGGGTTACAAGGCTGATTTCATTCACAACCTCCTCCAAAACTTCAAATTTGCTAAATCCTCACTTGTTCAAGTAAGTTGGCATTCCTCCATGACCAATGAGTGAGTTTATCTTGGTGCTTATGGTGATTTAATGGGAAAAAATCAAAACCCTACCTCCTTGCATTTTTTGACAAAAACAATTACATAGGGTTTATAAATTGTATTTCTTGCTACTAATTCCACTCCTAGCCATTTCTCACTCCCTCACTCCTTCATTCCCTCATTAATTTTCTCCCTCTCTTTACATTCTCATCTACCCATTCCCTAATCCCCATATCCCTAAATTCACTAATCCTAAATCCCTAAATCCCACTATCCCAAACCCTAGTTAAATATTCCCAAACCCTAATTTTTGTCCCAAAGCCTAAATACTATTCCCTAAACCCTCCTATTCCCCAAAAACTTGTCAGCAACATTCCCAAACCTCTCATACACATTCCCTCCATAGTCCTTCATACATCCACATCTTTGGCAGCGAAAACCTAAAGACACCATAAATCTCTTCATACTCATCTAAGAAAACTCAAACATTGGTAAACATGGAGTCAAATTCTTCCTATGACAGAGATGAGGATACAGTCAGTGATTCTTCTAGAGAAATGCATGCACCAAGGAGACCTCACAAGGGTGGTAAACATAACCGAGAGGAGCCTACTTCACTTGCCGAGCTATTGGCCTGTCCTCTAGCTGTCACATGCTTTCAACACCAATCTTGTTATCAGTTCTATGAGATGGTAGAGAGAGTCAAGTACCACCATGAGCTGGCCAGATTGTTTGTGCTCCATCTTCATAATGGCCAAGTCACTTTGGCAGGTGTGACATTCACCTTGACACCTGAGACTATTTCTCAAGCAACTGACATTCCAAATGTCAGTGAGAAGTGGAATAAAAGGCAGCTGATTGACAGAGTGCATTATGAGCCTTACATTAAGGCTGGTTATTAGAGACATGTCAATAGATTATTTCCCTTTAGGTATCTGAAGGACACATATGCTCCCTTGATGAAACTTATAATTAAATATTTCAGCTGTGAGCACTGTTTTTCTCACCTGTATGCCTATCACATCAGATTGTGGATGCACTTCACTAGGGTCAAAATGATGAATCTCCCCTATTTTATTTGCCGAAACATTGAGAAGATGACCACCTTAGTGCACAGGAAACCTCCTCAGCAGCAATATAATAGCATATATCATTTTGCACTAATCAAAATTGTGGTCTTGCATTAGCTTCGTTTACAAAACATCCCATGGGAGGATTTCATTTCACATGAGGTATTTACAGGTCCTCAAGTACCCCCAACAATTTTCCATGAGACAGGAGGGCCTTCACATCAGCAGGAGATTCATGAGACACAAACCGCTAGTGTGCCAGTGTTTGTCACCTACCAAAAGAGCATTAGAAGGTTGTTTGCAGCAGCAAAACGAGTACTATCTCCACTCGGGGTGGAAGGGGTCTCGTTTCCTCCATCAGCAGAGCAGGTATAGGACAAGGGCAAGTAGCCATTACATGATGAGGGGCCTTCAAGAGGACAAGAGACAGATTTCATTCTTATTCAAGATGATGACACTGATTTGGGCTCACAAAGTTGAAATCTTAAAGAGATCATTCGAGAGCAGCAAGAGGACATTCATGATTTGTATCTCAACCTAGAAATAGCCAAGTGGATAATCAAAGAAACAAATAGCTAGAGGATCAACAAACCATTATGGAGCTACAAAACATATGAGAAAATTGACAAGCTGCCAAGAGGAGGAAAATCAAGCTGACACCACTTGAACAAGAAATTGATGCTGATCATGAATATTGGCTTGAGAGGGAAAATATCCACTTGGAAAAGATGTTAGAGAAGGCCAACAGAGAGAAAAATATGTTGAGGCACATGGCCTACCATTACTTGGCGAGAAACAAGGTGTGCAAAGCAAGAATCAGGAATTTGAAGGCCAAGTTGAAGAAAGCATCGAGGAAGTGAAAAGAGAAAGATAGACTCCAAATCTTGGCTGAGGTTTCCTTGGCCCAACAAAGCACTTAATGAAGGACATTCAACCCAAATTTCAAGAAATTTGGGACACTTTTTGCAATTTTGAAACTTTTGGCCTAAAAACAGGTTTTTCTGCCTGATGCGCCGTGCCACTTGGCGCGCGCTTTTGCTAGGGACCTCCTTTTGAGGAAAAGTCAACATTTTTGGATTTTTCATGGAAAAATATGAATTCCCACAAATGGCCAAGAAATTTTGAAAGGTTTTGAGCTTCCAAAAAGGTTAAAAACACCTCAAAAATGACCTTTCTGCCCCTTTTGGACACACAGGAAGCATTGTTTGGAGAACTCCGGTTTGGAGGGGCAAATGGAGGCCAAATTCAAAATTTCCACTTGTTTTGGAAAGTAGACAAGTAGAAATTTCCAACAAGCCCACTTGAAGAAAATTTGGTGCTCAATAAGTCCTCCAAAATCAGCTGCAAAAAGGCACTACACATAGGGAAATCAGTGTGGCGCATAGGAGGAAATTTGCTCATTTTGGTCAAAAAACTTTGTTTTTCGCCTAGTTTCTTCACAATTTGACTTTTCTCTTTCTAATAGTCAAAATCATGATGTAATTTAATGTGACTTGATGGATTTTTATGTAATTATGCTAAATTTTCACTCATAGAGGTAGATTCATCCATGAAAAGGTAGTTTGCAACTGAATGAATCAGTTCCCTAGTTTTTAGAGGCAAGCTGTTCCATTGCCTACTTTTTAGTTCTCAGTTTAGACTTTGTTGGAACAACTCCTAAACTTATGATCTCGACCCCTAAAGGCTAGGATGAGTTTTTTATTGCCTATATCTACTTGTTTTTTAGTCATTAGCAAAGGTTGGACTTTTGGGAAAGCTTGGAGCTTCATTGTATACTCATTTCAGCAGTTTGGCAAAGGAATAGACCAGGGTTTGCAACACTTTATGGGATTCTTGTGGCATCTTGATTTGGTATTATATTTCCTTCTGTAATTATAATTTTACATGTGTTTTATGTATGCCATCATCTCTTTTTGCTTCATCTTAACTAAATCAAACAAGGATAAAGGTAGAATTCATTGATTTGTAGTGCTCTACCTAGGGTTTGTTTAGTTATTTATGTTTTCAGTTGTTTCAAGAGGATCCCTAAGAATTTCATGCTCTCTTCAACTCCTCATCACTCTAAAATCTCTCCACCTCACTCAATTTGAAGTACCAAACCATTTTCCTACCTCGCCCCATAGAGATCTCTGCAAAAATGGGCCTCATTCCCCGGACCCAAATCTGCCCTTCACATTTGAGCCAACAAAAAATAATCAAATTCAATCAAAATCTTCTGAACATATACCTAGACTAAGATCAGTATTTACATCAGTCATCTCAAGCCTTATTGATCATATTTTGCTAAGATTGACAAGGATAGAGCCCTCTCCCGACTTGGTAGGGCTAGCTACTAGGTTAAGCGTGGTTTGATGTTACCCTAGATCCTACCTTTCTCAGCTTGAGGTAGATTTAGGCACTAACACATTTATAGTTTGATTTGTGGCAAGTAATTGACCAGATGGTCTACTCGCTGTTTGTTTGCTCAAGGAACCGATCACACCGTCTCTGGCATGAGAGTCCCTATTTGATGATGGAGGTGGAATGGATTGATTTAGGCATGGTTCATGAGGAATTTTGTCATAAAGCATGCTGGATTGTGTGTAAATTAAAACCAAATATTGAGCACGAGCAATCACTTTCTCTTTTGTAACAACTCCACCTTTAGTCACATCCTCAGTGATAGATGGAAATAAGGACTTAATGAACCACTTAGCTAAAAGCTGATCAGGAACATAGGTTTTAACCATGCGACGATGACGATGCCACTCATGAATATGATTGAATATGTGAGTAGAAGTCATTTGTTTAAAGTTGGCCAAAAGTTCCATTCCAGTTTCATATCTGATGGGTAACTAGAAGTGGGTCAAAAAGGCAGTGGCAAAATGGGTGAAATTCTTAAAAGAAGCTCTTGACAATTCAATATACCACTTAGCAGCCGAAACAGTGAATGTTCTTTGGAAAAGATGGAGTCTTACTGAATCATCCTTCAAGGAATTCGAAGAACACCATAAATGATAAGTCATAACGTGATTTGATGGCTCTTTTCCAAAATTTCCACTAAATTTTGGAATCTCATAAGGCAACTTATGAGGAATTACCGGCCACCAAGGTGCATACAAAATTGGATCATTAGTGAGTCGATTTAAATTCGGTAATTCTAGGGTTGCCACAAATGGCAATTGTTGATTCAAATCAGGTTGAGCATATCTGGGATAAGATGGAATTGCCTATGCCATAGGCCTTTGCATACCCGCATAAGGCAGATATCCTTGATAAGGCGATGGGACATATCCAGTATATCGATTAAAACTAGGTTGACCTTGCATTTGTCCGTAACCGGGTTGGGCTTGATACACAGGACCCTGATACGCTTGATATTGTCCTTGCCCAGGTTGAGCTTAGAAAGTAGGCCCACACTAAGGTTGGACATTCTGAAAAGGAGGCTGTTGATATTGTGGCTGCCAAGGTTATTAGAGTATTGCTTGTGAAATTTGATATTGCCCCCCAATGCTAGTTTGACCAGGCTGAGAATAGACTAAACCTGTAGCAACTTGAGTCACTCCAGATAATGGCACACTAACCTGAGGTAATTGTACCCCAAAAACAAGTGGTCATTGCATAACAACCTGAGAAGTTTGGGTTTGCTGACTCGAAACTTGTGGTTGCGAGGCACTAGAACTAACTTGAACAGGTTGAGATACAACAAGTTGAGCTTGTACCTATGGTTCCATAGTTATGACAGGTTGGGTTGATATAATCGGCTCAATTTTCATAGGTTGTGTTGGATACACAAGCCTTGGTTGTGGTGGCATAGTTGGCTGCCACTGACAAACTCTCATTTCAGGCTGACTTGGATATGGCGGGACATAACCATAGGGTTTTCCTCCTAGAAAGGGAGGATGTTTTGAATAGGTATATTGCTTACCATATGGTGGAAATCCAGTGTTAAGAGGATATATGGGTCTTTGTTCACTGAATTGCCCAGTTTGATACTGGTAAGTAGGATCAAACGGTTGTCCTTGATAAGAAGAACTAGGTAAAATTCCTGATGACAACATGGGTGATGACCATGGAAAAGAAGAAACCCCTGAGTGGATTCTAGACATAGATTGGTAACCAGCCGGGATGGATGGCTGTCCATATAAATGTGACTCAGGTGTGGTAGTAAACATCGAAGAAGTAGCAGCAAAGGATTCTGCTACAACTGCATCAGATGAAGCAGTCTGGGATGTTTGTAGTTGTTCTGCCATGGTTAACTGACCCAAAAGTTGACCTAATGAATCAAGTGGGATATCAAAGGAAGCAGCAAAATGAGGAAGAAACTTAGAATAAAGATATAAACCAGCTCCAAAATGATGTGGAGTCCCAAGGGTAGAATCCTCTTTAGCTTCTTCCTCTATAGAAATTAATCCAGGTGGAAGGATTTCACCATCAGGTCTGAAAAAGACTTCTGGTGTTAAAGATGGAGTTTCAGGAACTACAAATGACTGAGGAATTTCAGTAACAACTTCGGAATGTTCGAGGTCAAAGTCCAGATGTTCTGGTAAAAGAACTTCTGTTTCAAGGGAAGGTTCATGAACAACTTCAGGTTTAGAAATGTCTTTGGTTTCAATTGCTATGGGTTCTAGATCAAATTCCAATTGAACAGGTTCAAGTTCTAAAGTAAATTCTGGTTGATTGACTTCAAGTTGTGAATCAAATTCAGGTACTTGTTCACTTGTTTCCGTTATAGTGGCCTCAGGTAGTTGAGTAACTTCTTCTTGTGTAAGAGATGTACCAGAAATAGTTGGAGTAACTTGAGGCTCAATACTAGCCATAACAGGTGGCTCTGGTAATTTAGATGAAGTACCAGAAACTCTTGAAGTACCAAACTCAGTTTGACAAGTCTGCCATGACCGAATGGGTGTCGCTTCCGGTGGTAAGGGTGGTTTGCTCGTAACTCTCCTTGAACGACGTAGTGGAGGTTTATCTTCCTCTAGAATTGTTGATTGTTCTTATCAACCGAAACTCAACTAAGGAATAAGGATGTTATTTGTGGCCAATTAACTTTTACGACACTAGAACATAACTTTTCTTTCTCATTTTTAAAGAGTCGAGAAAAAACAAAACATGACTCTAGTTGATTTCGATGTTTAATAAGCTTGAAAGGACAAGTGCTCAGATGAAACTTTTCTTTTAAGGAGTTGAAAAGGAACGAAAGTGAAAACTCTAGAGATACTAGACAAGAGGGTTTACCAAACTAATCACAAAATTGCAATATACACCTTGGTGGTAAATGAAAGAGAAATTACCAAGGATTTACTATACGACAACCAGTCTTCCCAAATGTTGTGTTCGGTGCATTGTGATTGGTAAGGCGAAAGACTCGACTTCCTAGGGATAAAGGATTTAAACCTATTGGGGTCTCCCACTATATACTCGATGGTACAGGGAGCAGAAGTCCATACTAGTACTTATCGAATCAAAGATGAGAAATCACCCAACCTCAATGAAAATGACAACTACTAGGTTTTAAGATGTCGGAACACGTCTCTAGCCTAGACACCTCTAGATGTTTGCATTAAGTTCCAATGCATTATTAGGTTAATTGAAGTTAATTTTAGGTTGACCTTGCTTAAAATTTTCCTTTGGGTTTCACCACGAGATGTTTGCCAAAATTCCTAAGAATGCAACTAGAATGAGAAGCACTCTTTTCATTTGTTTTCAATAATGAAAATCCTAGCTATAAGGGATAAAGCAAACAAGTAATTTTTGGATAAAATAACAAAGAGCAAAAACTAATGAAATTCCCTAAACCATTCCTTTTGAACACACAAACTCAAACTCTAAAATGCAATTACATGTATTTCATTTTCTTTTCAGTTCTTCTTAACGTGAATTATGCACTAAGAAAAACTAATGCCCAAAGGATTCAAAAACTCTTTTCACAAAAATGTCGATTTATGAAAATTTCTCTTAAATGGAAAGGAACACTAAATGACACTTTCAACTTTAAGGAAATGAAGATTTTCGACACTTTAAATGAAACTATGAATCAGATGCACAAATAGACCAATCGATTATTAACAAAGGAAGACTTTATGACACTTCATTTTTTACAAAACAATCGATCGAAACTACTTTTAGACAATGGAATGTAAATGATAAAACAAATACATAAAAAAATTCAACAATATAATATAAATAAGGTTGAAATAAAGAAACAAACACTGTTTTTAGAGACAATACCTCATCTATATCCAACAGGCAATTCAAACAACTAAAAATTGACTAAAGGTTTCAGCTCCTAGATGGGAAAACTGATCCTAAAGTGATCAATGCAAGCCAGAGTGAGGGACATTGCAATGCATCTCACTGAGTCTCATGCAGAGGGTGCAATGCAGTGCACTGTGTCAGTTACAAAGGTGCGCTGATTACAGAATGACAATTTTATACTCAAAACTGACTCAATTTTCAGTGAATTGAACTTGAATTCGATGAATAGTAGAGGGTACAATTTTTCAAAGTGTTTTAAAATATTGATAAGCTACTATAAGGGATAGGATCACTCCCTAGCAGAATCACCATTTTGTTGTGGGAAAATTTAGTGTTTCTTTAAACGACTAACCCCTAGACCTAGTAGGAAGTCTAGAACAATAGCTAAAGTAATTCCATTGCTTTTCCTATAGCCAACAGATAAAAGAAAGAGGAACAAAAGAACCAACCTGTATCTCTCACTTGATCCCTCTTCCCTTTGATCGCTTTTTCCACTCCCTTCCGTACTTAACTTGCTTGGAAGGTACCTGTACATAAGCCAAGACAGAAAACCATCAAAGCATACATATTGATCTGTTAACTAAACATATTATAGAATCGAAAGTACAATATACATCATATAACACATGAATGGGAAAAAACATAGAACTCTTTATTGATAGAAGGAAAGATTACAACCCATGTAGATGCATGCTTGATTCAGTGTCATCCTTCTAGCTTCAAACCCTTCTCTCCTCATGAAGCAACAATTTGACATGATAACATTACTATTTCTACTAATCTCATTCAAACAACATTTCCTTAGCTCAAGAAGTTTCAACCTAGACCAACCTTTGAATGCTTGGTCCTTTTATAGCTGAATGGAGGAGGTTAAGCCATTAATGGCCCTCATGAGTGCTTTGCCAAAATTGGGAAGAGGTTCCATGGAGGAAGGGATAATGGATTAAGGTTCATTCATCTCCTTCCTCATCCAAAAGCAAGATCTATCCTTTTAGAAACCTCCAAAAGCATCCATTGGATGAGGAATCCAATGGATTCATTTCAAAAATTTTATGGATCTCGCTTAGCGCGAGTAGAACAAAGGCTAGGTGCAATGCATAGCACCTAGACAATGCAGTTCCTGCAATGCATTGTAGCCAGATAGAAGGCCACCTGCGCTGATCTCCTTAGGGGCAATTTTTGGATGAATGGTGTCACAAAACTCTTGGGAGGCAAGCATGATCTAGGTTAACTTCATTAGGGAATGAAAAAAACTAAATTAGGGTTTGATGGACCCTAATAATATGAATCTGGAAGTTAGGGTTGATGTGCCCGAATTTTCCTATAACAATCAACTCACTTAGATATCCACTCAATAAATTAATTGTGGAATGAACCGAAAGAAAATATCGTATTGATATTCAAAGATATATCTCTACAACCAAGATTTATTTGATAAACCTGGGTTTTTGTTCTCCTTTTCTGTAAATTCTCTTTCTTTTTGTTTGACCCACTCTTGGAGTTCTTTCTTCGACGGAAACCAAATCATATCCCTTTAAGCAGATCCTATTCCTGGGAACCATTTGTTGGTTTGAGGGTCTTGAACCAAGTTTAGAGTGTGTTACACACCAACAAAACCCTCAACTAATAGCCCTTTTAGAAACAACTTGCACGCAAATCACAGTCTCACCTTATGGGAGGCTATAGAACTAGGCTTCTGCAACTGAAGGGATATTTGCACAGTGGCACCGTGTGTTTACTTCTACTCTATATTAATCATATAACTTTGCATGCATAATAAATTCACACAGATGATTAATTTAACAGAATTTCATTAAACCCATAAAATATAACAAATAATAATATATCTTAGATTTGTTCACATAATTTAGTGAAAAACATACATAATGATACTAACAACAACAAAGGTTGAACATAAAAATAATACAGTTCTTCTTTATTAATATAAATCCTTAATACATATTTGTCTTCGACCTACGTACCCAGCTGTAGGTGGTCTTCACACTCAGTGGCAGAGCCTTCCCCAAAACTACGGACTACAGACATGAATACAAAGATTCAATTCAATTATGATATTACATGATAAGATTACAAAGTATTACATCTCCTTAAGTACATTTCATCTTTACAAAAACCATGGTCTATGTTGGCTTAGGGGGTCTTGACCCAGGTTCGGAATTAGTTGTGCCAACCAAAAAATCCATACACTACTGGCCCTTTGGGCAACAACCCGCGTAGCGCAGGTTGCAATCTCACCTGAAGTAGTATGGGGGGATGCAAGAACCAAGTTTCTGCATCTAGAGACGAGTGTGATGTCTTTTAGTTCCCTAGATCTACCTTCACGTAGATATATAACCCCTAGGGCTAGATACTGCAACTCTACTAAAACGGCCTTCAAACCTTCGTGAAGGTCCATGATCGGTGTTTGTGGACCCTTAATAGTTTGTTTATTTGCTTACACACATCAAATAACTACTCTAGACTAGGGTTCATGTAGATAAGCTCAGGTTATTAATAAACATTAGATAATTCATCAAAGTTTTTGCATAATTATATAAACATGCTTCCGTACATCTTATAACAATTATTCAATAGAATCATGCATCATTAGATCAATATTTCATAAACATATTATTTCATCAACAACATGAGTTATAAACAGAAGTAAACAAAAATACACTATATTTCTCTAGAAACAACGTCTTTATTGATTTCTAGTTTAGAATACAGACTCAAAACTCCCCTGCGCACTCAGCTGCAAGGGTCCACACACTCAGCTCCGTACTCTTCCTAGGCCTCTACGCACTCAACTGGAGAGCCTTTCTCTCCTATCTGAACCACTTCTCTATGCTAAGACTTCTCTTCTATTCACCCATTACATCTCTCATTACATTACATATTTGCCTTAGATTCTCTAAGACACACCTATTTATAGCCTTCTACATACAATCCCATGGTCCACAGATCATGGGCGGATCTCAAAACTGACTGAAATTTTACATAAATAAGGGGCTAAAACCCCAAAACTGACCCAAGGGACCCCATCCCAATAGGCCCCCAACATGAAGATCATGACTCGCCCTCAAGACACTCAGCTGGCACTACGATCTTGCTGTGAATATCCCACACCTTCACCTGAACTACTGCAACCTCAACAGTGCTCTACATGGCTTCTTGCTTTACCTCTTCCACTAGCTTCTCTGTAGTTGGTCCTTCTGCGACTAGCTTCATTGTCACTTGCGCCTGCTGCAAGTCTAGGATCTTCTCCTAAATGTTTTTCATAACTTGGTAAGCTTCATCTAACTAGGGCCCTGGCATGGACTTAAGCAAGGCCTCCTTCTTCTGTACTGCTTCGACCTCCACGAGGAGTTGCTTCCCTTCTTGCAACTTGGTTAGGTGTTGTGTTGGGGCAATGGAGTGTGTCATTGCCTAGACTTCATCGTACTATTTTTGCAGCTCCTGAACCTCTATATTCAGTATCTGTAGGTTTGGGTCTTCCTATAGAGTCATCACCAACTCCATTTCCTGCTCAAATAATGCCGAACCTGTAAGAAACTATGGCATCCAAGGTGGTCATCCCTTCTTTTATGGTGGCCCCACACTGCTCCATGACCTTGAGCGGAGTCATGGGCTGCAAATTTAATTGTAGCTCAATTATTTTCATGTTGAGTTCAAATTGAACTCGGCCAACCTCTGGCTTTTTTCCACGCACTCCAGCGGCTAGCTTCCTGATCTTCAGTTCCAGCTTCAGAGTGATTTTCATAACACCCAAGTCTCCTATTATGCCCTTCAACTCCAAAAAATTAGTAGGGAACATATCTTGATATTCACGGAGTAACTCAACAACCTTATCCATAGTAGCGTCATCCCAATAATCCCCAATTTTTGCAAACTTTGGTTCTGCTTCAGTCCCAATGTTCACTTGCTTGGTTTTCAATGGCGCGGTGATGTTCGGGTTGTCTATTTGTGGGTCCTCAACTTTGCAATGCCCTTCAGCCTCTATAATATTAATATTTCTTGGGTCTTCATACTCCTCTTTAGTGGTCACATTATAGAATTCCAGTGCATGGCATAGTTGGGTACCCCAATCTGGTTGGACCCATTCCAGAGGTTCTTGTGGTGTCCTAAAGATAACTGCCTTAATCTCCTACAGAGCTTCATCAATGCTCTTGCACCCATCATAAAAAATAAAGGTCATTAAGAATCCTTCTCTTAATATGTCCCACTCCGCGGTGCTATGGCAGAGCTCCATCTCCAAGTACATAGGATCACACACCTGTTGCATGAAGGTTGTTGAGTCTTGAAAATGTCATTCATTTCCATTACACTTTCACTATTATGTCGATTATTTCACCTCAATTTCACTACTACGTCACCACATTCATCCCACTTTCATTATCATTGGGCCACATTTATGTTTTTCCAATCTTTATTAATTCTAAGTCTTTTAAGTGAATTTGTGGTTAAAAATTAGAAAATAATGTGCATATGCTTATACCTAACAAATTGGTTGAGATTGTTGACATGTGTAGGTTGAAAGGAGGCTTCTAGAAGACCCTTATGTGGCACTCTAAGGCCAAATTCGAATTTGAGTGGAAAGAATCATGGGATCATGAGGATATGTGTCACATTTCCCAATTGTATTGTAACTCTAAGAAGACGTGTCTTATCAGTTCCTATTTTGATTAGGACTCTAGAGGTAGAGGGAGAGATTCATGGACTCTCATTAATGAGATGGCTTCTCATCTTTTTGTATAAATAGGAGATCTCTCTCCTTCATTTGTTAGCTTAGCTTATGGAGTTAGTTCTTTAGCTTGGAGTTTGTAGTTTTTCCTTGATGGCTTTTGAAAGCTTTGGAGAGCTTTGTTGTACTTTGTAATTTTGAAGAATTTGAATAAAGCTTTGATGTTCTCAACATGGAAGGAGATGTGAAGTAATGTCATGGAGCATATAGAATGTAAGGTAGAGTAGATTTCATTTTGTAAATTTTTCTTTGATTTCATTATGTCATTTGATTGCTTTCAAGTTTGATAGATTAGATTTTTCTTTCATGCAATTTTAATTCATGCAAGTGTGTTCAACCAGTTGATTGTAGATTAGTGATGCACATAGCCTTTTAATGACTAATGACATGATGGAATCATCTTGTCCTTTTGCTGATTTATTTTCTGAGTTCTAATTCTAGCATTGTTATTTCTTTCAGTTTTGTTTTGCTCATTTACTTTCATGCAATTTAGATATCATATTACTCCATTTGTTTATGATTACCTTCCTATAGCCAAGCGACTCAAATAGTGAGGAATCAGAATATTATTTGATGTAATATGATTTAGTGTAATTTTCTGCAAGTTAGTGATTAGATTACTCATGTCATTTTCGGTTACCTCCTATAGCCAGAGCGAGTCGAACGGTGAGGGATTGAAGTATGAATGTGTAGTTTGACCTTAGTTTCATTTCATGCAATTTAGATATCATATTACTCCATTTGTTTATGATTACCTTCCTATAGCCAAGCGACTCAAATAGTGAGGAATCAGAATATTATTTGATGTAGTATGATTTAGTTTACTTTCCTGCAATTTAGATATCAGATTACTCAATTTGTTTATGATTGCCTCCTATAGCCAGAGCGAATCGAAAGGTGAGGGGTCAGAATATGAGTTGAAGTAGTGTGATTTAGTTTCCTTTGCTTACAGTTTTTGAATTGCTTTAAGTTCAGTTTTCTTTTTATACAACAGCAAGGATACTGGGTTTCATAGTCACTAGCTCATTGTTTGGTTGTTGCATTTTATTTTGATTGAAGTAGCTGCATATTTACACTTTTGTTTAAGTACTAATTCCATCAATAACATGTTTTAAGATCTTTTGAAGTGCTAAGTTTTGGAAGTTACCATTAGGGACATAGGCCTTGTCTTGAAATATCTATCCATACTTGTCCTTTAAAAGTATTCTTAAGACCTTAGAATAGGATTTCCATTTGCATTAGACACTTTAGGAAACCAACAAGAATAAAACCCCAAAAACAACATAAACTATAAAATAACGAAGTAAGAAAAAGGTTAACTAAGCACATATGGTGCACCACACTTCATCAGTTTACGATACCCGGATTGATAATTTATGTAGAGCAATTTAAGACGTTAAATTGACTAGACAAAGGTCTAAATACGGTCAAGGAGTTCAGTAGAAATATAAGCGAGAGAGAAATGGCAGAATGGATGAAGAAGAAATTTGAGCTTATCAAGAAGCTACGTGGGTACTCCATAGCCCCCATCAATGATCCCGCGGTAAAAATTGCCACCTAGATACTAGACGGCAAGGTTATGAGGAAGTGCCACATGAATGAGGTTCCAATGCCTATGGTGTTGTTGGCTGCACAATGCACGGAGGGTATACAGTTATGAGGCACGGTTGGGTCCTTGGTTGGATGAAGCCTACCAAGCCTTAGCCAACATTCAAGAAAATCTGATGAACTTGTAGCTCACACATCAAAAGATCAAATGAGCCAATGAAGGACTAGCTACACAGTAGTTGGTCAAACAAGTGAAGCAAGCAGCCATGCAGAGTGCATCTAAAGTAGCAGTAATGCAGGTGGAGCTGGGGCATCTTCGTAGCAAGATCACCATGCCAGCTGAGTGACTTGAGGGTTAGTCACAACTTTTCTATTGGTGGCCTATTGGTATGGGGCCCCCTAGGTTAGTTTTGGGGAAAAAGCCCAAGTTTTGATGTAAAAAGATGTAAAGTCTATGCGAATTGTGGATGTGGAAAGTGGAGTTAGTTAAGAGTCAAAAAGGGTTTTTAACCTTGTTTATGTAAACTTGAGTTGGTTTTTGAAGGTCTACCCATGGTTCATGGACCATGGGATTGTATAAATAGGTGTGCCTTAGAGATTCTAAGGAAGATAAAGGTCTTTTGTCTATGGGTATGATGAAAGAAGTCTAGAGTGTTAGCGCAGGAAAGTAAGTCTTAGAAGAGGAAAGGCTCTGTAGCTGAGTGCACAGAGGCCTAGAGTAGTGTCTGTAGCTGAGTGTGAAAGGAAGTATTGAGTCTGTAAACCTATATTGAATGTTAATAAAGAAGATTGTCGCATAAATTCCTTTGTTTTATCTCTTTACCTCTGTTATGTATGATTGCAATATATGCTATGATGAGGTGATGTCTTTATAACATAATGATGTATTGATGTGAGAATTTACTTGATCCCTCTTATTAACTAAATGTAATTAATGCTAAGTGATTACGCAAAGATCATAACATTTTCTGTTAAATTTATCGAACACTTAGGTATATTTGAGCAAATACTAATCTAAGGATAATCTATGGTAAGCGCAAGTAGCTAATTTTCCTGTTCAAGGTCTGCAAAAGCTAGTTGTAGACCTTTGCAAAGATCTAGGGGTCAATTGAGGGAATTTACAACAATAAGCCTTAAGGGCTTAGAGATCTGTGCTAAGGCAGATCGAGGTTATAAAAAGATATCACACTGATCTATGGATGCAGAAACTTGGTTCCAACATCCCCCCATGCTACTTCGGGCGAGACTTCAATCCATGCTACACGGATTGATGTCAAAAGGGCTAGTAGTGTAGGGTTTTGTTTGGCAAAAATAACTCTGAACCTGGGTAAGGTCCCACTAATCCAACAAATGGTTTCGTTGCCAGAACCAAGATCTACATAAAGAGATGTGTGATGTCGTATTACTGGAATCTGACCAAGAAGTAAATTGAGAAGTGGTTGGATAGAAATATCCATGAATTCGCAGCACAGGAAAACAGGAAGTCACACCTGACAAAAGAATAATGGTTGGAAAGATATTTGTACACAGAAATACATGAAATTTTCTTCCGCACCTTCCCGATTGAATCATATGAGTGGATAGCTAAATTGGCAAATGACCAAGGAAGGTGGAGGCTTAACGGTCCAATAGTGTGGACTCTAGAGCTAGTGCAGAGGCTGGAAGCCTCTGAAGATAAGATCGTGTGCATTATTGACCATTGGCTAGATCAGGTTATAGGAGGATTTGTTACAGAATTCGTAGTTGACACCTCAGTCAGTTACAGCGAAGCAGAGTGACTTCTTCAAGGGACAACGAGTAAGTATTTGAGATCTTTGAATACTTGGATTAAGAAGCTCTTGTGTGAAAAATGGGTTATGCCATTGCCTTGATGTTTGGATCTAAGTGAAGTGGACAAAGATTTAGAAACGAAGAAAAAGAAGGTCTTGAATTTAGCTCATTGATTGGACCCCTTCAAGTGACAACGAAGGAGTGGTACAAGCCCATGCCTCTAAATTAGACATAAATTAAGGCCCATGCCTCTAAATTAGACATAAATTAGGGCCCATGCCTCTAGATTAAACATAAATTAAGGCCTATGACCATCCTTCAACACATTAAACCTATCTTTTTGCATTAGATAATGTATTTTGAACTTTAATATATTCATTAGGAAGGTTTATGAATAATTGCATATATGTGCTTAATATTATTTATTTTTGTGGAATATTATGAGAATATTGGGCAGATTATGAAGATTTGGAGGAGATAAGTTAGGGACTTGTTCCCTACTATAGGAGGATCAATAATAAATAATAAATAATAAATCAACAAGATATTATGGAATTATGGCATAGATTGTGGGACTCCAATGATTGAGAAAATCTAGGAATGTGTTCCCTGCCATTTAATGCACATTCCTAGTATTGGGGACCAAATCCACTAATCAAGGGATTTTGGTGGGGAAAACTTCCTCCTTTCATGGGGAATAATTCCTAATCATTCTTTATAAGGACCAAGTCAAATTTTCCTCTAGGGATAAATTTTCATTAGTGTTATTATGGAGAGAATTTGTATTTTTGCAGCTCCATTGTATTTTCTTGCAGGGATGTAATTGTATTAATGAAAATAATGAAGATTGGTGTCATGTTTAGCTTCTAAATATTGTTCTCCTCCATAGGTCTCTGAGTTTCCTTAGGCTTGGCCATATTAGGAACCTCAGAGCCCTTTTGTATCATTTTCTTTCCTTCTTTTCAGTGTTTATTCACATGCATTTCTTGTTTTTATTTCTTTCTACTTTTGCATTTAGTATTAATGATTTCTTGTTGTAGGATTGAGTTAAATGGTTAATGTAAGTTAGTTTGTAGGACAAAAATCATCATTTCATCCTTGGAAAATATTTTTAAGGTCATAGTAATCATTGACCTACTTGGATTAGCTTTCTTATTCCCAAATCTAGATTTCTAGAACTTCGTTGTGGCAAAGAACAATGAATTTATGCTATTTTTAGAGCATGCTAACGAGCTTCAATCGAGTTGGTTCCACTTGAATTAGATCAAAAAAACATTCTAGTTCATAACAAAAATCACCCCACTATATTTTCACTTGATTAGGTTAGACATTTTTAGATTTACTAGCTCACTAGTCCTCGAATTTCTATATTTTTCGACTAGTAATGGTTTTATATTTTTTAGCATGGGTTAACAAAGGTATTTTTGAGTGATTCTACTTGAAATGGGGACCTAAGACATCCTAGTTAACAAAAAAAATTGTCCCATCCAATTTTTATTTTATTTTCATGATCACCCGATGAATTATAAGTTTGTATAGTAAATTTGTAACATCATGTAGTAAATCAGGGGATCCTGTAGGAAATCATTGTAGCATCTTGTAGGAAAGCCTGTTTTGAGCCCGAATTGGGAAAAATCATCATTGAAGTTGAGATTAGGCCTCTACTTGACCTCCTTGCCATCAAGACCATTTTAACCCTCTTGCTCCACACTTGTCTCCCCTACCAAAGAACAAGGAAAGATTAGCATTTTCATTTATAAAACAAAAAGATAAAAAAGAGTTATTTTATATTCACACATGCACATAGCAGTTAATACTCCCTAGATCAGGCTCCATGATCAGTTATTTTAAATCATCACATGTGATAAATAGGGTTAATATAGGTTTCTTTTACATTTAGTTCATGATCTTTATGCAATTAGAATAAGTTTCTTCCTTGTACTTTCTTTCTTGCAATAGGTTAAGGTTCCATTTTGAACATTTCATTTTCTGCAATTAGTTTAGGATTTGACTTCAGTACATGCACTCCATTAAATCACAAAAGCAAAGGAAGGACACATTGTATGATGCACATATAGTGTTGATACCTCTTAAGTTTGTACAAACCCCAGGTTGATAATTAAAGTCGGTAGCCTTGGGAGTTGCAACATTCTTGTTGCAATACCAAGTCTCACAACTTTTTGGCACCATTGCCTAAGAGGTGTCAAAGTATGCTTTGTTTTGTTCTCTAGTTGATTAATTTCTTTTTAATTTTTGCAAAACCAAAAATATAATTGCATTAGGCATCTTTCATTTCAAAAATAGGAAAGTGCATTGCATTAGTGTTTTCATCCAATCATAATAACAAAAAACAAAAATCTCCAACACCAACCCACCCCCCACATTTGATCACGTGGTCCATTACAAGCCATATCACCATCCACTTTTGTAGGTAGAAGAAGAAGAGATGACAAATAATGTAGAAGAAATGGATGAAGAAGATAACAATGAGGAAAATCCTCTCAGATTCCCCATTCAAGGCACTGATGTTACTGTGCACATGAAGAACATCCTCCATGTTTTCTTCCAAAATTTTATGGTCTAAGGTCAGAGGATCTTGAAACCTTTCTCTTTGAATTTGAAATTGTTTGTAGATCTTATGGTTACTTATTAAAAACTCAAAAACTGAGATTGTTTCCAGAAACATTTAAGGATAGAGTTCTTAAATGGTTCATGAGTTTAAGGACTAATTCAATAATATCATGGAATGATATGCAAAATATATTTCTAGAAAAATATAAAGATCATGATCTTAAGGAAGAAAGATTTAGAATGAATCAAAGAGAAGGTGAGAGTCTAGAGGATCTAATAGAGAGGTTCATGTATAATGTTAAGAGGGCAAAACTACATCATTTAGGATTCGACATACTAAAAACCCTCTTACTTAGAGCAATTAGGGATGAATGGATTGATCTCCTTAATCTCATGAGTAGAGGTGATGTATATCAATTATAATTTGAAGAAATTTGTGAAACATGCAAACACATATCAAGAGGAAAAGTAAGAGTAGGTAAATCAGCATCAAGATCGGTAAGTCAAGCTAAACTTGGAAATTTGTTTGATGATTTAAAAATAGAAATTCTTAGTAATCTAACAAAACAAGTAGAAATGTTAAGAATGCAAGATGAAGGAAAAGAAAATGCTGATATTTGTGTTGCAGAATCACATGATGTTAAACATTGTCCATCATTACCAAGCTTGAAGGAAGTTTACCAATAGGACAATGGAGAAAGTCAATCACCAATGCAGCTATGTGATGTAGCTCCAAGAGGACCATGGTAACCTATTCAACCTATTATGATGCAAGAGCCTGATTCACAATTTCAAGGTTATGCATATCCACCTCAAAGTAATTGGGACACACTCTTTCCTTGGCAACATTAGCCATCTCAACCCAAAACCAATCTTGGCAACAAGGTTGGCAAGGAACTTATGGGAGCCATCCACAATATCCTCAGTATTTTCCTCAATATCCTTCATACTCAACTCCATGTTATCCCTACCATTCATCTCCACCACAACCACAACCCTAACCACATCCATCTCAAATATTCACTCCCACTCAACTACCTGTACCACCATTTCCAAAACCACACATTAAAATAGCTCATCCCACTTACAATGCTGAGGTACAACACTTCCAAACATCTCCTCTTGAGATCAATGGTATTCACCATAGCTCAAGAACTATATTGAAAAAAATATATTATCTTGATATCATTGAAGGACCACATCCAGAAGAAGAATATTCAAATGAGAAGACCACAAAACCATGGGTTGCAATTGATGAAGAAAAAACATCAAAATTAGAGATTAAGAAAGCTCTGTCATGGTTACCATCAAATCCTCCATGTATTCAAGAGAACAATCAGAAAAAAGAGAAATATTTGAAGGTCATGGTAGAAGAAGACATGAAGAATGATCCAGATCAACAAAAGGACAAGGGACATCACAACTATATTGAAATATGGTTCCAGACAGTCACTAAGTTGCAGCAATACTCTCTTCTTCAATTGTGCTTGATAACATCAAAGTCAAATCATTTGATCACTCAAATTCAGGTACATGTCAAAGCATATATTTCAAGCTTGCATATTACTTTTTCTATCATCTTGATGTGCACATGGCTTCATTGGAAGTATTCTTATACTTGAAAGTGATTTTGTTTTTCAAGTAGAGTAGGGTAGAAAAAAAATGGAAAATAAGAGAAAAAAAAATCTTAATTGAAAACCCCATTTGAGGCACCTGAGATTGGCTCATTGATTGAAAACCTTAATGAGGTAATCAATGGGTTGGGAAAAAATAGAGAAAGAAAAAAAATAAAAGATCCTTGGTGAAAACCTCAATTGAGGCACCTAGGAAAACCTTCTAGTTGAAAACCTCATTGAGGTAGCTAGTGGGCCTAAAAGAAAAAAAGGAAAAAAATAAAAGAAATCTTTGTTCCTTGTATCTCTCTGATGAATGCATGTACTCTCCAACATCTGCAAGAAAAAAAAACAAGTTGGTACCAAAAGAAAAAATTGGTCAAGCCTAGTAAAAAGAAGTCAAATTTTGACTTTCTCCTCCTTTGCTCATATTCTCCAACAAGGCCAAGGCCATGCCAATCCATCACCCTCATCTATTTCCACCATCCACCCATCATTCTCAAGATTCTACCATTTAGTTTGCTTTCTATCCCAAAAAACTAAAGGAAGGCTCTGTTTGATTTCTTGAAAACCATGCATCCATTTGCCAAGCTGCTTCAGGGGGAGATGCATATGGATGATGGTAACATGCTCAAGTAATTTCAGCAAATTCCAGTACACGGTTTTCAAGAAATCGACCTACATCACCTACAACCATTTTTTAATTTTCTTGATATCCATGCATCCAATTAAAAGGTTGTTTCATGGAGAGATGCACATGGATGATAGCAACATGCCCAAGAAATTTCAGCAAATTCTAGTGTATGGTTTCTAAGAAATTGACCTCCATCACCTTTAACCATTTTTATTTTTTCTCGATATTTGTGCCTCCATTGACCAAATTTTGTTTAAGGGGAGGTGCATAATGATGATAGCAACATGTTCATAAAGTTTTAGGTTAATCCATTCTACCATTTGGGAGATATGGACAAAAAAAGTCTGTTACAAGAGGTTGTCCTAAATTTTGAAAATATTGTTTGTAAAATAGTAGGAGGAGGATCAAAGCAACAAGAGAGGATCAAAGGGGACCTATATTGTTAATGTTTTCATTTCTCCATTCTAAATCCTTCATCATTCCATCATTCCCTCCATTTTTCTTCCCATTTAGCTCAATTTTCAAGGGTTCTGTGTTTTCTACAGGATTCCCTGTAAACCTACAGGATTCTCTGAAAACCTACTGGATCCTATAGGAGATCCTACAAGATACAGAACAACACCTACAGGATTGGCAGTGAACAATTTTAAAGGGAAAAACCAGAGGTTGGCTTCATTAGACAGTGATAAGGAGACATATACAACCCTCCACATCCATCAGAGAAACATGACGGGGGGATTTAACAAGAGATAACCCACCAACACAGTGAGGATTCATCAACAGCACCATCAAATACCTTCACATCAAGGAAAAACATCAGAGAAAAAAATAGAAAAACACATGCAGCAAATACAAGCAAGGACTTCACTCTCCAATAAACAACATCTACAGGAAGGCCATCAGGTAGGTACAGGTATGCAATATTCTTGACCTCTTCTCTTGAGCATATTATATTATAAATTTGTTGTCAATGCATGTGAGATTATTTTTTATAATCTAAGTATGGGTCAGCAGTCTCAACCACCTTCAACTAGCTAATTACAACTTACTCCTTCACTCATGCAATGTTGAAAAGTCAAATTATGAAGGGTGATGATTTCAAGGAATGAGACAGCAGTTAAAAGAAGAAATTTTTGCAAAATCCAAGTCACCACAGCACTCCAAGACCTCCATCCACTTCATATTCACTATCTATTCATCATTCGTTCATCCCATTTCATTCTTGGAAGAAAAGAAAAAAAAATAGAGTATTCTCTCCATTTTCACAAACCTACACTACTCTCTTTGAGCCCTAGCATCATCATCCAATCCTTCATCATTTTTCATCACTCCCATACAATTAGAAGACCCTGAAAAGGAGGAATGACTACTACATGAAGGTATAATGTCGCTACAAGAAGGAAGAAATGAAAAAATTATGCTAAACCCCAAGACGTTAGAGCTTTTTTAGAGAATTCCAAGGCCATTAGGCAGTCATCTAGGCCATAAGAAAGAAGAAGAAGGCAACAAAAGGAAATGAGGCATTCACCATCAAAGCAAAACTCAAACTGCAGTGATGAAAAGATGTTTTCCAAGAGGTCTCTAATCTCTTTCTAGCTTTTGTCCAAGGCTTAAAAATGGGAAAAGGGCATGGGAATCAAGTTGAGGGCATGTCCTAGGCTCAGAACATCATTTATGCTCAAAAAGGTTTTCCTGTAGTTTTAATAGGGTTTCATGTAGTTTTGATAGGAATTACTACAGGATGTCCTAGTTATCATCTAAAGACGATTTGAAGGTTTTAGAGGTGTCCAAATGGTGGAACAAGGTAGCATAAAGTTGATAAGGATATGGAAGACCTTGCTAAATTAAAAAATATTCAAGAACCCATCTTGAATAAGGGAAAGAAATCAAGCTAATGGTATCAATAAACTATGATTTTTCTTTGCACAAATATGTTTTTGGGCTTGTCCTTGCATAACTTACAGTCAAGATTCTTAATGCACAAGAGAGAGGCCACTAGGGCCATGGATGAGGCATAATGAGGTCACTAAGTTGCTCAGAGGATGAGCAACACTTTGAGCAGGGGGTATGATGGGTCTCTAAATTAGACATAAATTAAGGCCCATGCCTCTAAATTAAACATAAATTAAGGCCTATGACCATCCTTCAGCACATTAAACCTCTCTTTTTGCATTAGATAATGTATTGTTAACTTTAATATATTCATTAGGAAGGTTTATGAATAATTGCATATTTGTGCCTAATATTATTTATTTTTGTGGAATATTATGAGAATTATTGGGAAAATTATGAAGATTTGGAGGAGGAGATAATTTAGGGACTTGTTCCCTACTACAGGAGGATCAATAATAAATAATAAATCAACAAGATATTATTGAATAATGGCATAGATTATGGAACTCCATTGATTCAGAAAATCTAGGAATGTGTTCCCTGCCATTTAATGCACATTCCTAGTATTGGGGACCAAGTCCACCAATCAAGGGATTTTGGTGGGTAAAGCTTCCTCCTTTCATGGGGAATGATTCCTAATCATTTTTTATAAGTACCAAGTCTAATTTTCCTTTAGGGATAGATTTTCAGTAGTGTTATTGTGGAGAGAAGTTGTATTTTTGTAGCTCCATTGTATTTTCTTGCAGGGATGTAATTGTATTGATGAAAATAATGAAGATTGGTGTCATGTTCAGCTTCTAAATATTGTTCTCCTCCATAAGTCTCTGAGTTTCTTGGACATCCTAGAAACCTCAGAACCCTTTTGTATCATTTTCTTTCCTTCTTGTTAGTGCTTATTCACATGCATCTCTTGTTTTTATTTCTTTCTACTTCTACATTTAGTATTAATGACTTCTAGTTGTAGGATTGAGTTAAATGGTAATGTAAGTTATTTTGAAGGATCACAAGCATAATTTTATCCTTGGAAAATATTTGGAAGGTCATATTAATCATTGAGCTACTTGGATTAGCTTTCTTATTCCCAAATCTAGATTTATGGAATTCTTGTGGCAAAGAACAATGAATTTCTGCTATTTTTTAGAGCATGCTAACGCACTTCAATCGAGTTGGATCCACTTGCATTAGATCAAAAAAAAACTCTAGTTCATAACAGAAATTACCCCACTACATTTGTACTTGATTAGATTAGGCATTTTTTAGATTTACTAGCTCACTAGTTCTCGAGTTTCTAGATTTTCGATTAGTAATGTTTTTCTATTTTTTAGCATGTGTTAAGAGAGGCCTTTTTGAGTGATTCCACTTGGAATGGGGACCTAAGACATCCTAGTTAACAAAAAAATTGTCTCATCCAATTTGGATTTGATTTTCTTGGTAATTCAATGAATTATAAGTTCGTATAGTAAAGCTGTAATATCATGTAGTAAATCATGGGATCCTATAGGAAATCAGTGTAGCATCATGTAGGAAATCCACATCTTGTAAGAAAGTCTGTTTTGAGCCCGAATTGAGAAAAATTGTTATTGAAGCTGGGATTAGGCCTCTACTTGACCTCCATTCCATCAAGACCATTTTAACCCTCTTTCTCCACACTTTTCTCCCTTGCCAAAAAACAAGGAAAGATTAGCATTTGCATTTATAAAGCAAAAAGATAAAAAAAAGAGTTATTTTATATTCACACATGCACATAGCAGTTAACACTCCCTAGATCAGACTCCATGCTCAGTTACTTTAAATCATCACATGTGATAAATAGGGTTAAGATAGGTTTCGTTTACATTTAGTTCATGATCTTTATGCAATTAAAACAGGTTTCTTTCCTTGTACTTTCTTTCTTGCAATAGGTTAAGGTTCCATTTAAAACATTTCATTTTCTACAAGTAGTTTAGGATTTGACTTCAGTACATGCACTCCATTACATCATGATAGAAAAGGAAGGACACATTGTATGCTACAAATATAGTGCCGATACCTCGTAAGTTTGTAAGAACCCCGAGTTGGTAATTAAAGTCGGTAGCCTTGGGAGTTGCAACATTCTTGTTGCAATACCAAGGCTCATCACTAGACACACCCATCATGTCAATACTACACTCAGTTTGACCACACGATAGAATAATTCCCCGTGTTGATAGCCAAGATGCAGGAGAAGAAGGCACAGCCTCAGTACCCTACCCAAAACTTGCAGATGATGAGGGTTGAGCTCCATGAGGAAGATCCAAATGTGAATATCGTGCTAAGAAGAAAAATAACGATTGGTGATGATAAAGGAACAGAACCTGAGGAAAGTGGGTGGGTTTGTAAGGCCCAGGAAAAGGAGAGTGATTTTGATCTGGAGAGTGCTAAAGAAACATTTATGGAGGCAAATAAAAGCTTCACTGCAGCCTCTACCTCAGGAAGTCAGGATAAACTACCAAAAACTAGCACACCTACAGAGGTTGACCCCTATGTGCTTACCACCTTCTTGGAGATTTGTATGAAACTACTGCACGATAGCAAGCCTATGAAACAGCTACAAGAATTGATAAATAAGTATGCTAGTAAGGAAAATTCTCCAGAGGGACATTGCATAGTCCTAAGAGTAGGTAAGCACAAGAGTAAATAACAGGGCGCAAGATGAGGCTCACCAGAAAAATAGGAGAATATGAGATGGACCAAGTTATTTTGGATCTGGGATCTGATGTGAACATTTTTCCTAAACAAATGTGGGAGAGAATGGGGAGACCTGTACTGTAGTGGTCTCCGATTTAGTTGAGGATGGAAAACCAACATAAGATTATCCATATGGAATGTCTGCATGGAGTTACCATAGATATAGAAGGTGTGAGTGTGCTACCTGATGTTGAAGCAATAGAAATTGTTGATGACAACAATCTGTACCTCGAGCTCCATGGAATTGACTGGGCTATTGATATGAATGGGGTAATCAATCTAAAGAAGTGGACAATGTTGTTTGAAAGTTAATCACTCTGCATTGTAGTACCATTGGACCCTGTAGAAGGATCGCGCTATACTGAACTGGTCCATGACTATGAGGAAAGTGTCGGTGATTTGGATAAAATAAACAAAATTACGGTGTGAGACCAATATTGGGTTAATCCAATAGTTGATGGACAGATTGCATGGGACCACGAAAGCTCCTGTACCTCAGATTCAGATGAAGAATTGAAGAACTGGTAGAACAAGTCGCATGAAGTGTCTACACTGCGCTACAACATGATGGCTAAATTGCTGCACTGTGTGTCATCGAAGGTAAGAAATTTACCTTATTACAATGTTTTAAGTAATGTAGATAAGTTTTTTGATGCTTTTGAAAGAGAAGTTTGGGATTATCACCACTTTCAGGTGCTAAATTTGGCGCTACATGCTATGTCTACTCGATGGTGGGGTATGCACAAAGACAACTTTGATGAATGGCTCAATTATATGAGGATGATGAGGATGCAATTTGGTTGTCCTAAAGTGTGATTAACTAAGAAATATGATGGGAAGAATGATCCTTGTGATCATTTGGCAAAATAGGCTAAAGTCTACGGGATAGAGCCACAACCAGAATGGGTGCACTTATTCTGTCACACTCTAGATATAATCCCTATGAATTGGTACCTAGAAACAGAGCTCTGCCACGACACCGCGGAGTGGGATATCTTAAGGGAAGGATTTTTTATGACGTTCAGTTTTGAAGATGGGTTTGAAAGAATTGAAGAAGCCCTGAAAGAGGTTAAGGAAGCGATCTTCATAATTTTGCAATACCCTTTGGAGCTGGTTCAGTCAAATTAGAGCACCTAGCTATGCCATGCACTGGAATGCTATAATGTGATTACTGAGGGGTAGGATGAGGATCCAAGAAATATCAATATCCTAGAAACAAAACGCCACTGTGAGGTCAAAGGTCCATAAATAGAGACCCCAAATATCTCCACGCCGTTGAAGACTAGGCAAGTAAACATTGGTACTGATGCGGAGCCTAAATTTGCAAAGATCGGAGATTATTGGGATGATGCCACAGTGGATAAAGTTGTTGAATTGCTCCACGAATATCAGGATATGTTTCCTACAAAATTTTCAGACCTGAAAGGCATCATATGTGACTTGGGCTTGATGAAGATTACCTTGAAGTCGGACAAAAAACCTATTAAGCAGAGGCCATATCACCTTAACCCCAAATACAAGGAAAAGGTTCACTTGGAGTTAGAAAAGATGATTGAGGCAAGTATTATTGAACTAGTGGAGGAATCTGATTGGGTGAGCCCAATGGTCATCCAAGAAAAGAAACTAAAGGGAGAAATACAAATTTGTGTAGATCTTAGGAAGCTTAATGATGCCTTTGTCCAGGATCCTTTTCCGATACCATTTATTGATGAGTCACTAGACAATGTTGGAGGGTAGGAGGCCTACTCATTCACTGATGGGTTCTCTAGGTACCATCAGATTAAGATCACGCCAGAAGACAGGAGCAAAACAGCCTTCACTACAGAATGGGGTTGTTTTCATTACATTGTGATGCCATTCAGACTCAAGAATGCGCCAGTAATATTCTTCCATGTAGTCATCGCGATGTTCAAGGAGTTCATTCACAAATTATTGGAAGCGTATTTTGATGATTGGACAGTGTTTGGGTTAGTCAAGCTCCATGTAGCTAGTCTACGCCTATTGTTAGATACATGCCGAAGATATTAGATTGCGCTAAACCTGAAGAAGTGCTTGTTTTGTGTCCACCTTGGGATTTTGCTAGGTCATGTGGTATGCAAGCAAGGACTAATGGTAACCCCTACCAAGATCATGGTAATAGTGAATTTGGAGGCCCTAAGGAGTGTTAAATCGCTGCGCGCAATACTAGGCCATACTGGGTATTATCGAAAGTTCATCAAGGCTTATGCTCAGATTAACAGGCATATGGAGAAGCTACTAAAGAAGGATGCTACATTCTGTTGGGATGAAGAATGTCGGCATAGTCTAGATGTCTTGAAGGAAAAGATGGTCACCGCACTGATCTTGGTCTTCCCTAATTGGAAGAAGGAATTCCATGTACACGTTGACACTTCATGTATTGCATTGGGAGTAGTGCTGACATAGGCTGGAAAAGGAGAGATGGATCACGTTATAGCCTTAGCGAGCATGAAATTATCAAAGGTTGAGAAGAACTACTCAACAACAGAGTGCAAGGGATGGTCTATGGTGTACATGCTCCAAAATTTAGCCACTATCTATTGGGCAGACATTTCAAGATGTACACAGACCACTCCACCTTGAAGTACTTAGTCAATAAGTTTGTGTTGGGGGGCAAGATATGCAGATGGCTACTGCTATTTCAAGAATACAACTTTGAGGTAATTATGAAGCTAGGAAGGTTGAAAGTAGGAGTTGACCATTTTTCATGGATTAAAACGGGGGAGGAGCCTACTAATTTGGAGGAAGGGTTTCACAATGCACAACTCTTCGCAGTGCGTGTAGAGGATAACCACTTTGTAGATATTATCCACTTTTTACCATAGGGACAACTCCAGAAGGATACACCAGTTAGCAGAAGAAAGAGTTAGTAGTATGCGTGGTTGATTTCTTGATAATTGCAAGACATTTATATAAGATGGGTTCAGACAAGATACTTCGACAGTATGTGCCCAATTGTGAAATAAATAGCATCCTTGCGAAGGCTTATGGAGGGGCTACAGGAGGACATTATGCAGGAAAGGCAACGGTGTCGAGGATTCTACGCACTGGGTTGTGGTGGCCTATGCTGCATAAAGATTCTAAAGCATATTGTAGGGCATGCGAAGCATATCAGAGAATGGGAAAAACATTGCGAAGGGATGAGCTACCATTAAAACCTCAGGTGTCATTACAACCATTCGAGAAATGAGAAATTGACTTTGTGGGACCAATTCAGCCCCTAGCAAGAAGACAGGAGTGCACTATATCATCACCGCGATGGATTACCTAACCATATGGGCAAAGGCACAACCCATGAAGAATTGTACAGGATGTACATTGGCAAAATTCTTGTTTGAGTATGTGTCAACCAGGTTTAGTTTCCTAAAAGTGTTGATGAGTGATTGCTATACACACTTCCTCAATGAAACGATCAGCATGCTGACCGTAGAGTTCCAGGTTTATCATCAGAAGAGTACACCATATCATCATCAGGATAATGGAACAGTTGAGGCCTTCAATAAGATATTGGAGAATGCATAGACAAAGATTTGCAAGGCACAGCGGAATGATTGGGACGTGCACGTACCGGTAGTATTATGGGCGTACAAGACTACTTGCAAAAAGCTAACAGGTTAAACAGTGTCACCTTTCTAATTGGTCTATGGCATAGAAGCTGTGATGCCTATGGAATATATCATGCCTAGTTTACACATAGTAGCTTTCACAGGGATGATGGATGCAAAGCCTTGGAAGAATGGCTTGTGCAGCTGATGGACCTCAAAGAAGACTAGTGCTTTGTTGGATTCCATATGCAAGTACAGAAGGAACATGAAAAAGCATGTCATGATCGACACATCAAGCTACACACATTTAAGGTAAATGACTTGGTTTTATTATATGATAGTAAGTTCGCTAAGTTTCCAGGAAAGTTTCGGATGCATTGGCTAGGGCCATATGTCATCAAAGAAATCAAAGATGGGGGTGTGGTTCAGCTCGCAAAGGTGAACAGAGAACCTTTTCTGGGAAAAGTGAATGGAAGTCGATTGAGGTTGTATGAAGGAGATCCTACTCAATGGATATATGATGGCTAGACAGTCTTAGTGCTTTAGGAAACTACAAGGGAGCACAGGACTATAAACTACACTGCCCAGTTTTAGGGACTACGCAACAGAGGGGCTACGTGAAGAGGGTGATGTCACAGTACGAGAAGCTGCATGAAGGGAGCTGCACTATGGAGGAAGATATTGCACAGCATAGCCAAAAAATGACCGTTAGAGTCACTGTTCATGATTTGACAGCCATGAGATGGTTAAAAGGAGTGGGTGGGTAGCATTTAAGGCTAAAATATTTGGAGATCTACCACCAAATCAGCATTAATGGATGAATTTCGGGGGGAACGGTCGGATTTGAATTCAAATTCCCTGTTGGTGAGGTAAATCCCCCCTACGGATAGAGGCGATCCCTACTAGCCCAACAGGGGTCTAGCAACAATCGAACAATGCTACACTGCAGGTTCCTAGTTGTAATTAACAAGTGGGTGAGAGTAACCTACTTGGATTCCAATGCTTGTTTGTCGAAGAGATACTCCTCTCGCTCCTTCGCTCCAACCGATCACAATTCCCCGCTATCCTCGCGGATGAACACCTGCACAAGCAAAGAGAGAAAACACAAGCGTAAAATCTACTAACAACAACTATGTATCAGTCAGGAAAGATACAATTTTCATTAATCATTCATTGGACAAATGGAAATGGAACCATAAGAGTAGTCATCTATCTTTATTAACAGAAAGTAGAGTAAGGTACAACCGAAGTCCTGACGCTGAGTTCTTCCCTAGAGGGTCCAGCCAGCATGTCTTCCAAGCATTCACCTTTGAAGCAAATCTCCCAAGTCAAAAGAGGTCTCTCTCTCACATACAAGGCAACAAGCTCATGACCTTCCTCAAGCTCAAAGAAATCCTCACACAACACACCAAATGCCTACATAGAGCAGCACTAATGCACTAAGAATTCCTCAAACAAAGTCTATATGTTCCAAACTAGCTGCTCATGGGAAATGGAGGAGGCTTATAAAGGAGAAGGAGTCTCCATGAATAGGTAAAGGATGAGCTTTCCCCCAAGATAAGTAGATGGTCAGTCGAACAGACATGCCAGAGAAAGGATGGTGACCTCAACAATGCTAACAACCAAGTCTGGAGGGATCTGGAAGGTTGGTTTTTAGAACAAATTCGCCCAAACAGGATCAGCATGGGTGAGACACTGAGCTGGCATGCTGACATCGCAGATCAACTATAGAGGAGGTCCGGTCAGCGCTCAACAGGACAAACGGAGGGTGCGATGTTCGTAAAATGGGACCAGTGCGGAAAAGACGTGTGCTTCCACGCTGGCAGCGCATCAGATACACTGGCCTCCGCCTGTCAGCGCGGTTATTTGATTAACAGATGCGATGATTCATTTAACTTAGGCAAAGAGGGTTTTTAGCCATTTTGAGGAACATGAGCATAGGTGAATTTGGTTTCACAACACAATAGGGAGACTGACATGATGGCAGTGACATTTTACTATGTAACAAGGTTGACACCACAACAATTGGAAGAAAAATTCGTAAAAGTGCTTTGTTACAGTTGTGATAGCAAATACACTAGAGGTCATAAGTGTGCTGAGAAGAAATTATTCTACATAGATTGTGAAGAGGAAGAAGAAAAGGAGCAATAAAGGTTAGAAGAAGAGGACATACTCCAGGAACAAAGCTTAGATAAATAAGAAATGAATCCGACCATATCTTGTAATGCATTGGGAGGAATTACCACTCCTCAAACCATCAAGATAGAAGGACAAATAAAGATGAAAAAGGTAATAGTGTTGATTGATTCAGGAAGTACCCACAATTTTATTCATTGTAAGGTAGCAAAATAATTGAATTTCTTCTTCTATCCAGCACCAGAGTGTCAAGTGATGGTTGCAAATGGAGGAACAATAAATTGCTCTAGAAAGTGCCATAATATCAAGCTATCAATGTGAGAATATGTATTGACTAGCCCAATGCTTTCCATTCCAATAGGAGGTCTTTATGTTGCACTAGGAGTCCAATGGCTACAATCCTTGGGTATGATAGCTTTTAATTTTCATGAAATTTTCTGTGGAAGGAAAGGAAGTTGAATTAAGGGGCATTGTAGGGAAACCGGGAAAGGTAATCAGCTATAATGGTATGACAAAGCTTCTAAAAAATGAACAAAGAGGTGTAATTGCACAATTATGTTCGCTAGATGTTTCCACATTGGAATCATCTATTTCTCTAGATATCCAAAAAGTATTGGAAAATCATTCCAAGGTATTTGAGACTCTCAAAAGTCTCCCCAACATCAGGCCATACAGATATCTCTATGCCCAAAAGAGTGAAATTGAACATATGGTTGCAGAAATGCTAGAGGTGGGTATAATTCAACCGATTCAAAGTTCTTTCTCTATGCCAGTAGTATTGGTGCACAAGAAGGATGGATCGTGGTGCCTTTGTCCGAATTATAGGGATCTCAACAAGCTCACTATTAAATATAAGTTTCCCATTCTTGTCATTGATGAATTACTGGATGAATTGCATGGATCAATTTACTTCACCAAGTTGGATCTTTGTTCAAGAT
>APFE031108061.1:0-24172 GCA_000404065.3 Pinus taeda
GAAGAAGTAGTGCAGGTAGAAACCAGGAAGAAGTGGGAGCAAGCCATGAAAGAAGAGATGGAATCCTTACACATAACTAGACTTGGGACTTAGTCAGGTTGCCTGCAGGTAAAACAACATTATATAATAAATGGGTTTACAAGTTGAAGAAGAACATGGGCTTAGAAAAAGGTACAAAGCTAGACTTGTGGTGAAGGGGTTTGCACAAAAAAAAAGGTATTGATTTTGAAGAAATATTTTCTCTTGTTGTTAAAATGACTTCAATCAAAACTATTTTAAGTCTAATAGCAGTTGAAGATTTGCACCTTGAGCAGTTAGATGTAAAGACAACCTTTCTCCATGGGGATTTTGAGGAAGAGATATATATGCAACAGCCACAAGGATATGAGGTAAAAGGGAAGGGGAAACTAGTGTGCAGGTTGAAGAAGAGCTTGTATGACTTAAAACAGGCTTCCAGGTAGTGGTATCTAAAATTTGACAGGTTTATGTCTGAACAAGGTCATACTAGATGTCACTCTGATCATTGTGTTTATCTCAAAAGGCAAAATGATGGCAACTATATTATATTGTTATTGTATGTAGATGACATGCTTATTGCAGGTTCTAACATGCAAGAGATAAATGTTCTCAAAAGAAAATTGGCAAACTCATTTGCAAGGAAGGAATTGGGTGTTGCAAAACAAATCCTTGGTATGAGAATAACTAGAAACAGGAAGAATCACAAATTAACATTGTCCCAAAGTGACTACATAGAAAAGGTGTTGAAAAGGTTTAATATGTAGAATGCAAAATTAGTTAGTATACCTTTGGCTAGCCATTTCAAATTAAGTAAGGAGGCATGTCCCAAGACTCAGGAAGAAATGGATCATATGTTGAAAGTTCCATATGCATCAGATTATTCTCAGTAGAACAATTCTGCGTAAGTATGCTCAACTCTCTTGGCTCACAAGGTAGCTCTTGGCCAACATTTAGCCAATTCTGCAGCTCTCCAAACCCCTAATCTCTTTCATAATTCCTAGGATGAATAACCTGTATTTAAAGGGAATTCATGCTTCCAAAACTGTGCAATCCAAACATAGGATCAATCTCTGATGCATGCATGATATTTACACTCCAGTAAATAATACAACTGATAGTACATTGTCCCTACACTCTAGTCTTATCTGGGTCTTTCTTAGAACTGACATGCATGAGTTTATCATGAGGGAATCTTCGCTTAACTAGAGTGACACTTATAGATGCACTAGTGCACCAACTGATTGCTAACTCTCTATTAGTTCCTCAAATAATTTGGAGCTAATTTAACTGAACATAACTCAGTACACTGAGTGATCTAATTTACAACTCAATTTAAACTCATACTCGACCCCTAAAACTTAGGGAGAACATATACATGACTTCAAAAAGACTCCCAACTTGAAATTCCTAAGCTAATTAAGTTAATTAAACTTAATTAACTATTTACAAGTTGCTATGAGAATAAAATTTGATTTTAATTCACAGTTTAAATTCAAGGACAAATTTAAATTGGAATTTCTCGTTTCCATTTCTCAACAGAGAGGAGTTGTGCGTTGAGATGATTGACTATTGTTGGTTGTTGTTGAGAGTCCTTTGATCATCGTTTCATTGATATATATCCTTGTGCAGCTAAGTGAGAGATATATAGATGTGTATGTTGTTGAGAGTGCATATGCTAATGTATTGGGTTTGTTTGATTGAGATGATCATGTATTGATCTTATCAAAGAGATAAAGTTATTGTTGTCTTATGCACGGGTCTAGCTTGAAACATTGTGAAATGTGGTCCTAGTGATCAATAGATCAAGTAAGCTTGGTGAAGAAGGGATCGGTGTTCCTTTCCTATGGGTGTAGGCAGCTTCAGTAGATGAAATAACATTCTCATAGACCAATGGTTTTTGGGTGAGGCTTTTAAGGGATAAGAGTCTCCAATGGATGGGTGTTCACTTAGTCGATGTCATATGAGAAACTTCCTTGCTAGACATAACCAACTATGATGATGTAAATCAATTTTCATGATTAATAAAATTTGAAGCAAAGCAACAACAACAACAAACGGTAGTTTTTTCCCCAAAGGGAGGTTTTCCACCTGAGATCCTTGTGTCCCTTGTGCATGTGATTGTTAATGGATTTTATGTGATGATGGTATTTACTTTGTTGGTTTATGCATTATATAATATACCGTACTAACGGCATAATGTTTGATTGTGAATTAGTAATCAAAAGAGAATTTTAAATTATAAATTTTCATTATTGATTCACCCCCCCCAGTAGTGAGCACATTTCCAACAATTTTTATCAAAGTGTTGTTCTCTTAGTGAAGCTTGAGTGCTTGAGAGAAGATAATGGGCCATGATGAAGAATAATAAGAAGAAGTCCTAGAAAATACAGAATCAAATAGCCACGTGTCTACCACACAAACTACGTTATGTTACGTCATTTGCCACATCATCTCCTCAGAGCCAATCAACTCCTGCCATGTGTTTATTAGAGGAGCGAGAAAGGGTCTTCTTGGTCCTTGGTTTTTCATCGAATTCCTTTTTAATTCCTCTCCTTTGCAAACCTTGACGCTTCCAAGGAAATGAAATTTATAAGGACTTACGAGGTTCCAAGGTTATGATGGCCCTATGTTCTAAGGTGTTCCGATATGACTTTCTATGCCATATGCTCCGACATGTGATATTGTGACTTGCTCTGATTTCTCCAGCTCTAAAATCTTTAGGCTCTGAGGTTACAAACCTCCAAAAATTGGCTTCGAAAATAGGCTCTGATATCTGGCTACTCCTTTTGGATTTCTTTTAAATAGATTGTCAAGGTCCTAATGGCTCCCTGCTTCCAATATTTGGCCTTCTGAAATTTGGCTCCCAATATTTGACCTACTTTAGATGACTCCAAGCTCCTTTACTTCGGCTAATATCAATAACTTTTGATTATGATGGCCATTTTTGGAGTTCCACATACCATAGGAAAGATCTTTTAGAACACTTTCTAGTGGAGAAGGTCTACTGTACAATTTAAGTCCATCTGTTACCTGAAAAATTGCTACAAATGTCCATTTCTCAATGCTAGTCTAGTTGACATTAATGAAAACATAACAAATGCCATAATCAGAAAATGTCAATTGGCCAACATACCCACCCTTGCAAATGGCCCTTCAACCCCCCTAGATGGCCTAAGCGATCATCCAACCCCATCCACCCTAGCCAGTGACCCAACAGGGCCCTTAGTTATGTTGAAAATAATACTGAGAGGGGGGGGTGAATTAGTATTATCTAGTTCTTTTAACAAATCTTCCTTATTTACACTTTGAATTTTTTTGGCATATCAGTACCATAAAATAATGAGCAAGAAAAACAGACAGTCACATCAAAGAACACCAGATATAAGGTGGAAACCCAATGTGGGTGAAAACCACCTGCTGCAATATGTCTCTATCTTCCTTCAAATTAGAAACTCCTTTTACAATGGTCTTGTACTGGTGCAGTCCTTTACCAGTACGCAGGCTGCAACCTGCAGAGAGCTACAACTCTCTCTCTCGTTTTCCAGTCTCTCCTGGAAGGGAGCTACAACCCCCTGCTTCTTTTCAAGGACCACTTTTCATAAATTTTCATACTGGATCCATATACATCAAATGATCAACAAGTATATGTAAATTACACAGTCAGCTGCAGTAACCAGATCAACAATAACAGAATTGAACCCATAACACCTTAACAACAAAAAAATTCAGTCAACAGAAGATCTTACGACAGATACGCAGTTTTTCTTTCACTGGCCTGCGTAGCTACGCACTTCACCCTCTGCTTCTCTACGTATACCCGCAGAGCTCCTTCTGCTGCACTGCGTGACCACGCACTGCTTCTTCTACTGCGCTGCGTACAGTACGCACCCAAATGCACTATCGCACCGCGTACTGCCACAGTAGGTACGCACCCAGGAATACTATCGCGCCGCGTACGTTTACTGTGCGTACGCACCTGAACCACTACTTCTCTGCGTACCCACGCACTGCACCTTCGTTGCCTCTACGTACCTACGCACTGCGCCTTTGTCGCCCCTGCGTACCCACGCACTTATCTTTCTTCTGCTCTGCGTGCCCCACGCACTCGCACCGTTAATCACCTGCGTACCTCTGATTAGGACCGAAATACAGTCAGATGCTCAGATCTGATCTTGCGCTCAAGAGATCACCCTTCACAGATTCGCTTTCAACTTCTCTTTTATAGATCAAGATTTTAAACCGAGAACCCAATATTTTAGATCTTAAGATATCCAACCCAAAAGCATACCCAAGCTAAATGATCTCCTTAGCTTTATATAGGCAAGCTCTTCCTCAAATCATGGACCAATACCACGGGCCAAAACCATAATAATACAATACCGTCGGCTAAATACCAGGGGTTAAACATAAAAAACCCCACGTGAGCGCGCTTTTCTGCCTTGAAGAGTGTGCACTGGGGGAACGCACCTCTTGAACGGCTGACCTGCGTGCCTGGCGGCGGTCCCTGCACTGCGTACCTGTGGGTACACATCTTCTGAACTGTTCTCCTGCGTACTTCTTAGTTTTCATCATATTGAGAGCCTTGCCATGGGTGTTGCCATCAAGTACAACATCTTTCCATTTCCTGGATAACCATGGTGTAGTGGGTTCCCCATTTTTGTTTTTCTAATTGGTTCTTAGGTTCCCTGTGGCTATGGGTGGGGATAGGATCTCTGAAGCCCTGGAATAGCTTGGGTCCCTGGAGGTTGTGGGATCCCTAGAGGCTATGGGTTTAGATGGTAGTTCTCTAGAGCCCTGTAACAACTTGGGGCCCTGGTGGCTATGCATTGAGTTCGAATCCCTGGAGCCATGGACAACTTGGGTAGTGATCAATCTGGTTGACGTTGGTGATTTTTGGACTAGTTAGGTGAAATCACTATGGTTGAGGATTGAGTTGGTTTGGCCTCTGGAAGCCCTAGTTGGTTTTATTTTGGTTTAACTCATATGATCCTACATTCATGCTTGGAATATGGCGTGGGGGTGATTAGATGAAAGAGAGATTTGGTTCAACCCAATCTATGATCGGGTGGTACATGGAAGTCTCTGATTTGGTTGGCATTTTCATACATTAATATGAGTTATTTTGCTATTGTGATCTATGAGCACTTGTACTAGTTATTATGGTGATCTTATGGTTAATTTTTCATGGTTTCTATTCTGGTTATATGTTGGTTATATGCATGGTTCTATTATGTGCTCTAGCTATGGCTCCTGTTCATGATTTGATAGTTATTAAATGGTTAATGAATGCATGGGATAACAAGTGTTATTGCAACTAGCTAGAGAGGGCATAGAGCCTTCTTGATTATTCTCAAATGAAGTTTAGAAGTTTATGATCAAAAATGCATTCATAACCTGTAGATTCTATGTTTAATATTTGTTTAACGAAATGTCAATCTTGCATTAGGCTTGTACTAGTCAAGATCCTGTTTAAGTTTTGATTGTTTAGCATTGTAATCATCATTGTCGTGATTCTGGAAAGTTACAGGCAGTTCTAGGCAATGCTCTGGAGGCTATTCTGAAAAAGTCGCATAGATCTCGTGACCACATGCACAAAACATGGGATTTTGGGTCATAATTGAATGGAGACATGCTTGTAGATGCAGTTATATCCTCCCAACCGCACGAAGGAAGTGTTATGGGTGTGGTTGGGGAGTAAACCTAGTGAAAAAGAGTTCCAAGTCAGAGATTGATCACCTCGGGTGGTTGGTAGGATCATGAGTGATCTATAGTCTCTGGGGGATGTCAGTTTACTTCTAGTTTGTAGGCCCCACTTCCATAACTGGAACTTGGAGGTTGGGTCATATCATAGTGACACTCAACTCATGTTTACCATGGAGAGCTTGTGAACGTGGGTAAATGTGGAAGGGGGAGTTACAACCGACTTGTGAATGTTTTGGAATCTAATTCATTTTCGCTACTCAAAATTCTTAACTTTTCACTCTATTGATGAGTGCCACTCTTAGGGTAGGGATCTTCCTTTTTTAAAGGGGAGGGATCATTGCCTTTTTATAATAATTGAAGAGGGGATGGATCTTTCTATTGTTATTACAAGAACTATAGGTATAATTTCTATCAAGCGTATTAAATCACACTTAATAAGGCAATCTCTTGGTAAGGGAGGACTCAAAATACAGTAGAAGTACCATAAGGGTGAGAAATCAAGCTTAATAAGTCGGATATCTTTGTAAGGGAGGAAAATTTTCCACTAGACTAAGAAATCAAGCTTAATCAGCCAACCATTTCCTCCTGCCATTGCTCCAAACACTAACACTAAGATGGGCTACTGTCCTACCATCCATTGATTCCAATGCCCATTCAGCCAACATTGCCAAAAATCCAGCTAGAAAGCCAGATAGAAAACCATTTCCCTTTCAAACAAATAGAAAGCTAGAAAGAAAGCTAGCCATCCCTTCCAAATCAGTAATAGTGGTTGGTTGATGTAATTACAAATATAATAAGAGCATCGTCGCGTTTCAGAAAGAGTGGCCCATCCTTAGAGAAAGTAGCCCAGCCTTAGTGAAATGCAACCTTAATGTAAGGGAAATCAAGGTGGTAGCATTAATGATAGCCATAGCTATAGTGGTAATTGTGGAGATTGGATCAATAGCCTATTCTTAGAGAGGAGGAGAAAGATGATATATTTCCAAGCAAGCATTCAAACATGCTAAGAGATCATAGCAACCAAGCCATCTCTAATGCCCAAGACCCAGTATCGTGAGCAAACTTTCGAGGCCCATACACCCTTTAGTAAGTTGGTCCAATGATGAGGAGCAGCCCCATAGAAACTTGCCCAAATCGGTGAGGCTAAAAGGATGTTTTAGGAGATATAGACCTCCTTGTTGCTCCCTCATTGAATCCTGCCCTATCTGGCATATTGAAGTGACATACTCCTCCTCCTCCCAAGGATAATGCTACAAACATAACATATTCATCCTCCAACCTGGCGGACAAATCCTCAATCTCTATCAAAGTTGTTGTCTGCTTCCCCTTCTTGTCCTTCTTCCTCTTCGGAAATTCGCTTACATAGTGACCAAGATCACCACATTCAAAGCAATTTACCTTCAACAAGTCCTTCTTCTTCTTCTCTCCTTTAGAGTCTTGTCCCTGGCTAGGACGCTTCTTCGCTTTTCCCTTCCCTGCAAGAGAGATTTTCTTCTTCGCCTCCTCTAACTTTGGTCCTTTGCCACTGGTGTTGGTAGTACCATCGACGAGATTGAGCCTCAACTCCTACCAAGTAAAGTCACTCCATAGGAATTCCCAATCTGGTAGCTTATCTCGTACAGTAATAACCTGAATGAAAGTTCGTCAATCCTTAGTAAACCCGTTTAGAGTTGTACACACCACTTCATCCTCTGTTGGCTTCTCTCCAATTACTGCAAGTTCATCTTTGACTCTCGGAATCCTGGTGAGATAGGATGTTATGTTCTTGCCCTTATGTATCTTGACCGTCTTTAGCTTCTCCTTGAGAATTAGTTTCTGACTCTTGGAAGGGTCTTGGAACAAATCCTTCGATATAGTCTTTTATGCGATACGTGGGACAATATGATCCCATTCTCCGTTGAGGCAAATCCTCTTAGCCTTGGCCATGTCCTTCCTATAATAAGGTACAACAACAAATATTGTAACAAACTCCTTCAAATTGTGCTCATCCAATAAGAAAAGCATCATGACCTTCCAGATGCCAAAGTTGGAGGCTCCATCCAACCTGTCCTGATCTCTCAATCGTATTGCAACCATCTTATCTAAAAATTGTGAAACTTAATAAACTAGAGAACTAATGAGACGGGAAATATCCTTCTCTTTCTGGAAAAGATAAGTCAGCCTTCTCCCAGCAACTCACACTCCTCTTTGGACTGCACAGTTCTGTTCTAGGTAACTCATACTTTCCTCCAGAATCTCTTCCAAAAACTCACCCTACTTGTTGCTTTTCTTGGGAAACTTGCTCTACCTTCGAAAAATAGATCTGACACTGGCACACACATTACTGACCCTGAAACACGCACTGGCTCGACTGGCAAGCTCACACTGGCAATTTCACATTGCCTACTGTGGCCTTCGCTTGTTGGAAACCATGGCCTCCTGTCCTGTCACTGGAATGTTGGAAACCCTCTGAGAATTTCCTAGAAATTCCCACTACTGAAAAATTATGTGTGCTTTATCTTCCTTTTCCTACATTGATCTGCTACTACACAACCCTTACGTTGCAAATCTCTACGCTAGATCTGCTCTACAAATCTCTGATATGCTCACCGAAAACCCTTTCTTGCAACCTCACTGCCTGTTGTTGCAACTAAGACAAATCGATTTTCCTCCGAATCACCTCCCTGGACTGGAAATCGAACTTCTAACTCTGCAATTCCCACTCCCTTGCTAGGCTTGCACAGATCTGGTTCTCTATGCTTCAGATCTTCCTCTGAATTGCACAACCCTTGCTTACTTCGCTCTAGATCATCTCTGATATGATCTACTCTAATACCATGTGAAATTTCCACGATTGCAATTACTAATTATTATTCTGCTAACTTGTGTAATTTATTTGTCTTCTGTAAATTAATATTATGGAAAATAGTGAATAATTCACAATTGCAATCTTCACAAATAAAATGTTACGGAATATAAAAAACTAGAATTGAGAAAATATGCACACACACATAAAAATATGACACCGTTATTTTTGGACAAATATCCTAGGCAAAACCCTGAAGGGAAAACCAGTGCAGTAGATGAGCGTTTTATTATTATTCAACAATTTCAGAAATTACAATTGGTTTCCTTTCACTGTAAACCTTCGAAAACTGATAATATCCACTAAAAAATAACTAGAGACTCTTTGTCTCCCTCTGCAACTAATCTAGCCTCCTCCAGCCAATTCGCACTCCTTCCCAACACTCGCACTTCTGCCTAGTAATGCGCACTATTGGCTCTAGAAATTCGCTCAGCCACTGGGATCACTTCCCAGTGAGTTATATTTCCTCCCTTTTCCTCCTAGACCCACTCGCTTTGCATCCAGGAAATAGATTCGACCACTAGCAACTAAAACATGGTCTCTCCGACAACTCGCTCTAAGAAAGCTAGCTACTTGCACTAGCTGATGCGACCTCCTTTGTAGATAAATCGATCTCCTTCCTGCCTTTGGAAATTGGAAATCACTGTGGAAAAATTCTCTACCCAAATATCTGTTGAATAACTCACTACTGGTGTCTCCCAAGCTTCAACTACGCCCTTGTTGAATCACTAAAATTGGGTAAGTCAAACTACTTGAACTTACTTGATGATCCCATCTCCAAACCCTTCGACCTACTCTTATAATCTCTCATTGGAGTCTCAACGGCCACAATCACATCTCAATCGATGGCTAATATCATCTTGACTCCGTCAATTAACTTTTTTAGAAGTCTCTAGAGACAAATCGAACTTCCTCAATTAATTTGCTTTAATTAACCAATTTTCTCAAGTTAGACATGGGAAATATTTAATTATAAGCTAATTAATTTAATTGAGGTGTCTCCATTCTAGGTTTTGGAGATCTTGTGTTCCTTAGCCTTGTAGACATCACAGAGACTAGAAACTTGTCCTTTGTTACCATAATCTAACATGGGATTCACTTCTCTCATACAAGCCCCCTTAATAAACAATAGTAGGGGCACCTGGATTATTATTATCTAGGTGTGTAACCCACCAAGACTGGGGTACCCCTAAGAGAATTTTTCTCCTAATCATCTTCATCTAGTCGACAGCTAATAGCCTCTAACAGCCACCTCATAGCCGATGTGATGTGCCATTTTATCTCCACCACCGACATCAGCCATACATTTCCTCACCCATTTGTCAAGAGAACATGTTAGAAGGTGGGCACTCCGATCCAAAAGGTATGTTATTCATTATGCAATCAAGTTCTTATGTTTGTTTTCATTTGAGCATTTGGCATGTATTATTGGGAAACTTGGAAGAAGAAAGGATTTTGACAGTGGTTTTATTTGCTCACCTTAAATGTGGGGTTAATCTCCAATCCTAGTCCAATGATACCTCCCCTAATGGCCCAAAGATTTAAGAAGAGCACTACTTGGGAAACCCCAATTGAGATAGCATGGTCATGTTTTCCCATTCCATACTTATCACCTCCCTCTGTACATGACGAGCCCTATACTCTGCCTCCCATCTATGTTGAAGTTTCTAAGTTTACTTAGTTTAGAAACCCTTCATACACTTCTTCTGATTTATTCCTACCTACTTGTTATTTTTCGTTAACAAGTTATTTACAAAGTAAATACTGAAAATAAACACCAGTGCATGCTCAACATATTACAGATCAGCAACTAAAAGAAACAAGAACAAACACACCACATGACACCATTATTTTTGGACCAATGTCCCGGAAAAATCCAATGCGGGAAAACCGGTGCAGCTATCGGAGGGTTTTCTTATTAAGCAATATCAGAGTACAATCTGGGTGCCAAAACTAGCCTACCCAACAGAGAATTTCCTTAGCAGCTATACCTCACAGTTTGGGAGAAATCTCATGGCTGAAACCCTGGAAAATCCTTCTGGTAGCTCCTTAGCACAAAACTGCTCTACAACCCCAACGTCAGCCCAATATGGACTGCGTCAGCCCCTCTGTCTCACGCTAGCACTACGTCAACCTTTATTGGCCTGCGTCAGCCCCAGGAGGCCCTGCATCAGCTTTCTGGGCCTCTGCGTCAGACATGTTGGCCTCTCTGGTGCTCTGTGCAGCACTTGGTTGCCTCTGCGTGGCCCTGCGTGAGCCCTTGCTAGCTCTGCATCACTCTCCTTGGCTTCTCTCCCGACACGATCTCTGCCTTCTCTATTTTTCTATACTCAATGCCCCTCATCTGCTCTCCCGATCACTGATTCTATCTCTCTTAGCAAACCCCGTTCTAGAGAATAGAATGATTGATCACTCTGGTGTATTCTCCAAGTGACCCTCAAGCCTCCTCTTATACTTTCTTGTTGACATCTCAAGGGCCGAGATTAAGTCCCTAATCAACAGCTAAGATTAGATCTAGCTTTATCCATGTCTTTTGGACCACTCTAACACAGATTCATGTTAATACACATTAATAATTTATTTTCCTTAAGTTTAGAGTTAGGGACTCCATTAAAAATATTAATTATTTTAATATCTCCCGATCTGTTTAGAATCTGCCCAAACCCTTTCTGGGTATTGGAGATCTCATGTGCACCAGCCTCTCCACCAAATTTCGTGGCTAGAGAACATCCAATGCTACCCCAAATCAACAATCTATGGGTCCACATGACCATGGGCCCACCAAGTTCAAGGAGACCCCCTCCCCTTGTCCACATATTTGGGTTGGGTCTGCAAAATTTGCCTGAGGAGGTTGATGTAGCTAAAAGTAAAGTAAAAATCATATCATGGCCACAAGCAAGAAACAAAAGAAAGACAAGGTTATAAAATTCAAAAGTTGGTTGAAACATTAACACTAGCATGTGGGAAAAAGCCAAGCATGACTCTACCCCTTATCATTATGGACATCACTCAGTTCCTGGGGCCAATGTTTCCCTACCACATCGTGGAAAGGAACCCTTGCATGTCCCAACCCCTGGTGGTCGATGAATTTCCCAACTCTAAGGGGGTAACCACTGCTACACATCATTCAAAGCATGCTCTCATTTCCTAGAGCTTTGGGCAATAATACAAAGGAAAAACAAAGGTCGAGATAACTCATGCATCCACAACTGCTACCTCCTCACATTTGTATGCCCAGAATGAGGATCTCCTTATCATCGCTACCCCTTTGACCATGACATATGATTGTGAGACGCCTTGTCCCCTCCATTCCAACAATATTCACATGACATCTATTGATTGAGGGATGTACTAGGGACCTGTCTTTCAACTTAGGGGATGGAAACACCTAATAGTATCATCCATTAGACATTCCTACCTAGGGAGGTAACACTATTACATGATCAAAGCCCCAAATTTGGAAGGGAAGGCCCGTATTAAGCGTTAATTTTCCCTTGACTTGCAAGCTTGTTCCACTTAGATGCATTCATGATTATTGTACCTAATGGTGAAGATGCAGCATTGGACATTGTGTGCGAAAGATAGATGGTTGTAATCATGGGTTGCACAACTTAACTTGGGCCCAAGTCCATTCGAGGAGCATTATGACACCCAACAGGTGAAGCGTTGAAAGCCATGTGACTCCTCCCACTTGCAGAGCATCACTCCATTCGATGGATACCTATAACACCCCCTAGTTTGCACTTGCCCCACATTATTCATGAGATGATGCACTTAGACTAGCATGCCCTGTGAAATTTTCAACTCTATTGCAACAACTGCAAATTATTCTTCTAATAGAGTAAAAATTAAGTGCAGTTTATTTGTTGTGACAAACAACGAATAAAATCACAACTGCAATTTTCACCATAAAAACACTACGGAAAATAAAATACTGGAACTGAGAAATATATAGCACACACAATAAAAAATGCATTGTTATTTTTGGACAAATGTCGTTGGAAAAACCTAGTATGGGAAAAACAGTGTAGCAGATGAGGGTTTTATTTATTATGTGTTGCAGCAAAAAATTATGAGTACAAATCTAGATGCCAAACTGGTTATCCTCCAGAAAATATACTGCCAAAGTTATTTGGAGAAAATTTCTCCCTTTTGCAACCAAACACGCCCCCTGGCCCTATTCACACTTCCTTCTGACAACTCGTACTGGCCAAAAATGTGCATTGATTGACCCAGGTAATTCGCACTACCTACTAGTTGGCTTTGGATGAGTTGTCCTACCTCCCTCTGGCCTTGGAAGTGACTCGCTCTGCTTTCCGAGTGATCTCCCAGCCTCCAACAACTGAAACAATCACTTTCTGGCACTTCGAACTGGGATTTTTGTTGCTTGCACTGGTTGCTTGGCCTCTCTGCAGAAATAATTCGGCCTCCCAACTATTGTTGCTATGCTACTGAGAAACTCTGCTAGAAATGTCTTTGTTTCTCCCTTAATCTCACTTCTTCCTTCCTTTTGGCTCGAACTTCTCTCCCTTGCTCAATATCTGGAACTGGGTAGCTCGATCTACCAATGAACTCGCACTAATGGAGTCTCTTCTCCATCCCCATCAATTTTCTCTTATAATCTCTTGTTGGTAAACCAATGGCCATGATTAGATCCCCCATCAACAACTAATATCATCTCCAACTCTATCCATGTGAGTTTCTAGAGAAATCTCACCTTTCTCAATTAATCACTACTAATTCATCACTTTTCCTAAATTAGACTTAGGAAATATTTAATTATTTATCAATTAACTTAATTGAGCCATCTCTAGGTGTTTTCTCCTTAAACATTTTCTAGCTTCTATAGATCTTGTGTTCCTTAGCCTCCCCAACGAAAGTCAAGACTTGAACACTTGTCTGATGCTACAAAAAATAACACTCCCTCTTAGCAAGGAAGGTGTTCTCTCACTCTGTCTCCATATCATCCTCCATACATGTTGATGATGTCTAACAACTATGACAACCTGCCATTTCCCACCAACTACTGTGCATACTCTGATGAATCTACCAGTTTGTAGATGAAAACCACCCTGCATCTACGTTATTGCTGACATTGCACCATACCACATGTACTGCTACTAACTTTGCTCTGCTCTGCCACTGATCTCATGATGTTGTTGTTGTTGCAACTACTGCAATTGAGAACCAAAACTTTGAATCAACTATGCCACTAGAGTGGCTTTGCAGCTACTCCCTGAGTCTTTAACTGCTACTAGCCTCTGCATTGTCCATTGAGTAACTGTCTATGTTACAACTGCTCTACACCCCTAAACATCTGACTGCAACTAAAACTCCAATTGTCCCTCAAGATCTAACTATGCCATCCTAAACACTGATCCATATGCTACTAAATATTGTGGTCCCCTATAGCAAGGGTAATAATCCAAGAAAAAATTATTTCCGGTGCAATCCTTCTTGAACATAGCCCAAATCTACGCAACGATGGAGTCCAGAGCTCAATGTCTCCCCACCTCTCTCCTAGAGGTATATACTATAGCTGCATACAAAGTGAACTATGAACTAAATTTTTGACCTCATCTCACATTGTTGATGCTACTGCACTGCCACTATGCTGCTACAACCTCTGCAATTGTGTTTTTTGATGTACTGGCCCCTCAAAAAATCTGAAGTGTTGAGCTTCCATCAAGTTTCTCTCTCTGAAGCTACACTCCCTCAGAGTCTCGATCTCCCACTAGGAAATATTTCTTTTCTTCTAGCAACAGCCTCTCTAATGCAACTCACAATCCTCCCTGCATGTCAACTGCACTACATAGTTCTTCTGTGAGGACGCCAATTTTATCTCCATAAACCCTTTCCTATAGACACTTTGCGTCCCGTTGCATACTAAAACTACTCGTTTTGCCTCTAGATCTCCTCCCAATACTGGTATACGATTTGTAGCCTCTACAACGTGGACTAACTAATTATCTTTGGCTAGAACTGTGCCTTGCTCTCTGTAACTGGCCAATTCATACTTTCTCCCTCGGCTTCACCTGTTGGAATTAACTCAACCTCCTTTCCCCCTATGAAAAAAAAATATTGGAAACCTCTCTGGCTGGAACTATTCCTGCTACCTACAATAGGGCAATTCACATTGCCTGTGTCACTGCAACTAGCTCTACAATTGTCTCATGTGTACTGACTGCAACTAAATCTACAGTTGTCATCTAAATGACTAAATGCACATACTGACACTGAACCTGCTACTATGATACTATGGGCCCTTGTAGCAAAGGTTATGATCCTACTGCAACAACTGGAACTAATCTAACTGATCTCCCTGTTGCATCTGCACAGAACCTTGCCCATCTTGACATGTTGAAGTATCAAGATCCACCTCCTCCTGGATCTGGTGCCCCACTATCTCCTATCAAGCCTTGTCCCTTACTGGGAAACTAATTTGGAAGTCGCACTTGATAGCTTGCACTTCCTCTCGTACCTGTCCTTGATAACTGGAAGTCGATCTGCTATCCAAATCTTCATTCTACCTAACTTGCATGACCTCATCTGGCAATCTCTTATGGTCATCTCTAGAAAGTTGCAAAAATCTATGAAACTCAAAATACCAGGAAATAAACAAGAATCTCCTCCTTTTCTTGCACGGCTACCTGTACTGCTACTCGCACTCCTTCTTGGAATGTGCATTTCTGCCCCTAGTGCTACTGCCTCTTTCAATGGAAATCTCGAATTTCCTATAGAAAACTAAATCTGGAAACCCTCAAGGAAAATATGGAAATTCCTTCCTCTGTGTGTTCTTTTCTCTTCCACTCAACATTGATCTGCTACTGCAAAACATGCTACAAAACAATTGTGCCCATATCTGCTCAACAAAATCTTTGATCTGCTTCACTGGAAATGCTTCCCGGTAATATCACTTCCTGCTGGAACTATTGCTCAAACTTTTCCTGCACCTACAACTGGAAATCGAACCCTCTACCCAACAAATCGAAATCTCTGGTTGGCCCTCTGCGCAGACCCAAAAATTGTGCTGCAAAACTCCCTTTGAACCTACACAAATTTCCTCCTCACTTATGAGCTTTTGATCTGTCTTTAACACTTCTCTGATACCATGTGAAATTTTCAACTTTATTGTAGCAACTAGAAATCATTTTTCTAACTGTTTAAAAATTAAGTGCGGTTTATTTGCTATGGAAAACAACAAATAAAATCACAACTACAATTTTCAACATAAAAACATTGCTGAAAATAAAATACTGGAACTGAGAAATATAGAGCACACACACAATAAAAATGACATTGTTATTTTTGGACAAATGTCCCCGAAAAAACCTAATGTGGGAAAAATCGGTGCAACAGATGAATGTTTTATTATTATATGCAGTAGCAAAAAATTCTAAGTACAAATTTGGATGCCAAACTGACTGTCCCTAGTAAATTTTATTGCCAAAATTATTTGGAGGAAATTCCTCCCCTCTGCAACCAAACTCATCCCCTCTGGACCTGCTCGCACTTATAACTCGTATTGGCTAGAAATGTGCACTGCCTGACCAAGATAATTCACAATGCCTACTAGTTGGCTCTGGATGAGCTGTCCTGCCGCCCTCTGGCATTGGAAGTGACTCACTTTTCCTTCCCAATGATCTCCTGACCTCTAGCAACTAAAACAATCACATTTTGGCACTTCGAACTCAGGTTTCTAGCTGCTTGGCCTCTTTTCAAAAATAATTTGGCCTCCAAACCATTGTTGCTCCACTGCTGAGAAACTCCACTAGAAATGCCTCTGTTTCTCCCTCAATCTCACTCCTACCTTCCTTGTGGTTCAAACTTCCCTCCCTTGCTCAATCTTTGCAACTAGGTAGCTTGATCTGCCAAGAAACTCGCACTACTGGAGTGTCTTCTCCATCCCCATCGAGTTGCTCTTATAATCTCCCGTTGGTGAACCAACGACCATGATTAGATCCCCATCAATGACTAACATTTTTGTAGTGTTTTTGGAGCACAAGTGTACCAAAAGACACCACCTTAGTAGTGGATTGTTCCCTGCAAAGGATCACAGTCAAAATTGGTGTTATTAGTGGATAGACTTAAATAAACACAACGTTGTAAATAGTGGAAACAATGCATACATAAAAATAAACTAAACAAATAGGTATATAAACAAAACAATGATCAAATGGAGCAAACACATCAATAATATATGGAAAAATCTCCCTTTCTTGATTGTTGGTGGGGTACAATAGATGAATCTTAGACACTTAAAGAGAATTCTTTGAGCAATGGAGCTCAAAAATCCTCAACAAGGGAGTTTCTTTACTCAATCTCTTTGCAAGTTTCTCCTCTCTCAAAGAAGTTTGAAGACTCTCCAATGGTGGATTCCTCTTCTCTCATTAAGAGGATGGGTTTCTTAGAAGCAATATGACCAACATGCTAGTGCTCTTAACTTCTTTGGCTAGAACAATGCAATGGTGGTTTGCTCAAACATCAATTTTTCTAGCATAACAATGTCTCATCCTTTGGTTCTCCCATGGCCTGTTTATATAGATATTTTTTGAATCCTTATTCCCTCTCTTGGTACATATATGACAAAGACACATGAGTAGGACAAGAGGATTCCATTGAGGGTTGCATATCTCCAAGGTGACTTGAATTCGGCTCTACTGGGTTGAACTCATGTCAAAGAATCGGCCCCATGTGTGTAAAGTGTTCCTGGATCGCTGAGTCATCCTTTTCTACAACCGCGCGGCTTTTGGCAGTTATGTCGTTCGCACGCGTTTATCAAGAAATATACACACGACCTTAATTATTTTTCCTTTATAAACTTTGGACCTTAGGAGAACTTTGATTTTTTTAAACTTCATAATGTATTCGGTTGGAAAAATTTCCACCTGTGCATTCTGTTGGGCATTTTTAATGTCTTCTAGATTGTACTAACAGGTGTATGATTTTTCGTTGTTAATAGTTTCCCCCTGATGTATGAGGTTAGGAGCAAATGCGTAGCTGAAATACATCACCTTTTCATTTCTTATGGAGAGTCTGATCAACTTTTCGAGAGAGAGGATAGCTTGTTGCGGAGATAAGTAGAGAAAAACCCCTTGACTGAGTATCAATGATACCCATGCTCTGGTGAAAACCTACAAAAAATGGTGTCTATACGAGGCGAGCATGTCCCATGCTCATTATGATGGCTAATCAGAACTGATTACAATCAAACAAAGACTTGCTTTTGTCCAGTCAACGTGGTGGTTGTTGACGTACTAATCGCTGATGATGATAATTGCTAATGCCCTCAAGGACCTTTTTGGTCAAATAGGCGTAATATGGTTCCCCTATGCATAAGCTCGATGAAGCACTTTTGATGGGTGTTGCGATATGCATAGGTCTTCGGCTGCGGGTAGATCCCTCGTATCATAATGTAAGCATTATTGAATGAGGTGCTTAGTGATGTGCGGGTCTTTGACTAAATGAATGAACTACAACAATAACTAAGTATGCCACCACCTTGACATGAATGCTTGAGTTGATATTGAATTTCAAGGGGACCGATGATATCATTGGGCAATAATGGTTCCCAATGTGCCACCTGAGGATATCCCTTTTGACGGGGGGAAGTATCCAAGGTACTACCTCTTTCCTGGAATATATTTATTGAAGTCGACGGGAAAGGGGTGTCAACTACCCAACTTGGTGAGTCAGGAAATCAATGTGAGATATGAACAAATTGTAATAACTTGGGTCAAATAGGCATGATAGAGAGAGCTATTAATATAGGAGAATACGGATAGCTATCCTGAAGTCGGTGCTTCATATGCAAATGGAGGCGGTCAAAACATGCTTCCTGATGGTCCTAGAATCGGTAGGATTTCCAGGATAGGTGTAACTGGTTTTTGATGGACGTGTGAAATGGGGGGTGATTTTCTCGTGAGCTGTGACCAAAGGTGATTAGAGACTGTCTACGGGCAAAGGCCATGAATTGTAAAAAATGTGGATGGGAGATTTTTTTTTTTTTAAATCTTTGTACACTTGCCAAAAGAATAGGGGGGGGTTTAGATGTACAACCATAGAGACGGGTGCCCCATGATGACGATAACCTGTATAGACATGTGGTGTATCTGCTAAGGGCGGGGTGCCCATTGGTTGGTCTCCGTGTGGGGTTGGTGAGGCGGGTGAAATGGCACAAATGAGCTATGCAATATGGATGAATGACAGAGCAAATGTAGGGTGCGCAAGTGCATATGTTTAGTACTTGTGAGAGGGCCCGAGAAATTGGCTGTATGCGTAATGAATGTAGCATAATGAGGCTAAACTTCAAGATATTCACGTGAGATAGTTCTCAGGCCAGTGTGAGTGGCCATGGCTCCTTTTAGTGACGAGGGGTCTACAAAGATGAAGGGAGCCATGAAGGGGGATTCTATCGACTAGCGTGAATGTTTACCATATGCAAGGGTGAGATGGTGATAAAGATGGTCGAGATGATGGACCTTATGGTGCATTTTGGAGAATGATGTCAAGATATGCAAAGCTTTAGGAGGAAGCCTATCATATTGAGTGGAGAATGATACCTGCTCTGTTATTTTCTTGTTGATTTGTTGGTTGACATCGACCATGTGTGATGTTCCTACAATGGATACAACCAAAACCCGAAGTGAAAGCATTGTTCAAGACAAACATATATAATGAATGTTATAAATTTAGAGAGCTGTAGAAGTACCTGACATTAGTTTTTGAGTATGCGACAAGCCAAAAAATGATTTTTTGTATTTACCGAAACGGAAGGTTCCATTATGAAAATGGCGCGACACTGTTCTTTGCTATCTTTCGGTTTTGTCAATGGATATCCTGGGCTTTTGTAATGGACCTCAAGATCTGGTGAAAAGGGTGATAGATAGGGCGAAGGGGCCCAAATATCACTCATTTGCATTGTTGATCTATGGAGGTCAGAGAGCACCTTATATCCTTTCTTGTCATTGCAGTCAGCCTGAGTAGCAGGGATTCGCGCATAGAGATCCAGGTAAGAACCTCATCCTTAGCCTTTGTAGTTTTGGAGTTTTTAGATTAGGTAGGTCGTATAGGGGTCCCCTGTATGACCTTTTTAGGGTTAACCTAATTGGCCACGCAGGTGACTCATCATGAGTTGCGTGGTCTTCGCACGAAACTTGGAATTTTGCGTGAAAACTTTGTGCAAAAGGTCTACTCAGATCCGTGCAGCACACGTCTAAGTTTGAAAATGACGCGACGAACCCTTTCAGGGTTCACCGCACATTTTTCGGTGGTTTATGTGATGCGCACGTGCTTGTACAATATATAGGTGTGCGCACTGTGCGCCTTTTTGCAAAACAGGCACACGTGCCATGCACCTGTTTTGGAAACAGGCGCCGGTGGGGGAAAATGACTGATTTTTGCCACTTTTTTGCTTTTTCAGGACCTGAGGGGTTCATTTTTTACATGTCATATCCTGGTTGGCAGGATGATTTGGTGGGAGAGACTCTGGGTGATGCTCCAAGCTGTTGTGGCACAGGATCCTGCGGCCAGTCAGCAGTTGGTGCAGTGGGGTCTTTTGAAGTTTCTTCAGAACCCCCTAATGAGGTCGCAGGACGGGTTCTTGCGATTTTTGGTATGATGCTAGAATGCAAACTGTCAAACGATGGTCATTCGACTCATTGACCTCCCGATATTGGTGCAGACCGATATCTATTTTGTTACGGGCTTAACGTCGCATGGGGAGGTGCTTCCCTATCCACTGCCAGCTGAACATGTGGATATTCATCATTGGGTTAAGCCAGAGGGTGAGGGTCACTACGGTCCTAACCCTTTTGAGGAGGGTTGCATTAGGATTGAAACAGTTATGGACTTAGTCGAGCGAGCAACGCTAGCTATGATTGTTAGACTGGTGGGGTCGGCGTCCCCCAACCGGTGTTTGGGGCCCCATATAGTAGTTTTACAGTAGCTACAGGCATGCCATTTCTTTGACTGGGCCAGACTACTGAATCAGGGGATGTTGTCCCAGCTCACACAGGTATAGTGTGGGGCCCGAAGGAGTTTTTGCTATGGGAGTGTGCTCTGTAGCATACTCTATGAGCGGGTGGTCATGCTTCGCCCGATTCTTGCAATACTGGAGAGGCTTGCTTGGGACCCACTCATGTGTCCTCGGGAAGGGGCGATGTCGAGGGTTGGTGGTGGAGTGGTGGGGCGTTACTAGAATGCCATGGTAGAGGGTTGGTTGACTCTAACCCTCAACTAATCCTGGACTTTCTGTATCAAGGAGTTGATTTAAGAGGAGATCCAGATATGGGGCTTCCTCCGGGCGCTGCTTAGGACCAACAGGTATATATCTTTATTTTCTGCATTTGTATACATATATGTACTTTCATGTATTTTCTTATGGTTTTTCATATACACTATTCTTTGTTTACTTGCAGATGTGGGGCCACAATGGCGTCCATTGGCCTATCTGGTTGGCCACGATCCGAGGCACTTTGGTGTTGTAGGGGCTGCTGATCCAGGTAGATATTGGTGGCCACCCACCAATTCCACTTGGACCCCCACCATTGCTTTTTTCACTTTTTTCAGTTTCCTTAATTGTAGCACAATTTACTATTTTTAGCAGTTTTTCGGGTCCTAAACTTCTGGAGCCGTTTTGAGGCCTTAACGACGTTTTTTGGAAATCTACTACCAACAATTTTTTTATCTAAAATTGTCTTTTTTGTCGTAGTCCTCGGAGAGATCTTACCAACGGGCTATCATGCACGTCAAACAGAGATAATATGACCAAGTCACAACCCCAGGAAGTTGGCTATCCAACTCACCCCAACGAGGCCCATAAACTCTTGGTGTTACATCTCCTTAGGTTAGGGTTTTGGTTATTTAGGGTTTTCTCTTATTGTTCAATAATAAAAAGGCCCTTGAGCCTCATTGTAGTTCAGTTCAAAGGCATGTAGCTGCCACATCTCTTCTCAGAGATAAGCTACCATCGCCCTACCTGGTGTATTTCCATTTCTGTTTGTAAGCATATTTCGATATTTTACATTAATGAAATGAAGTATGATCTCCACTGCATCTCTGTGTTTATGGTTGTCTCTGTAATTTGTTGCGTTCTTGTTTAAATCTGGATCAGTGATATCAGAGCAGTCTATTTTTCTTTGCATGTCCCCAACGAGGTCAAAATATAAGGAGTTAGGGCTTGAACTCGTCGAACCTTTGCAAGACCAATCTCGCAAATCCCGATGGCCTCCCATGGCAGATGAAAAGAAAGGAGAAGGGGCAGCAAATCATATCAAAATCTTGCTCAAAGAAGCCCTCGAACAACAAAGGAACGCGATGATGGACAAATTTGCCCAAATCCTTCAGCGACTACCCAGGGGTGACGCATCGGCTTCTAGCAGCTACTCTGGAAACGCCACACTGTTTAAAGCACACGTTAATTTTGAAATCCCCATATTTAAGGGTCAAATAGACGCAGATGCCGTCGATAAATGGTTAAATCTGTTAGAGGGTTATTTTTCTGTTCATGATTTCTCCAGTCAAGAAAAGATTATTTTCGCTCTTCTCAAAGCAGCCCCCACATCAAGGATTGGTGGGAAACCTACTGTGAGAAGAAGGATGAAAGTATAGGCTCATTATTTTCAGTCGCACCCACTTGGAATTCATTCCGGGATGGCCATCAAGGAGTAGTACTACCCTGTTGAAAGCTATGATGATCAATACATAACGTGGACCACGCTGCGACAGGGAAGGGACCAAGACGTGCTAGAGTTTACCAATATTTTCCATACCCTTCGCACAAAGTTGGGTATCATGGATTCAGAGCAGCATTTAGTACTCAAATACCGCAGCTGTCTCCACAAGTACATCCAAGAAGAAATAGAATTCCTAAACATCTCCTCGCTCAGCACGGCATACCGATATGCCGTCAAGGTCGAGCAAAAGTTTAAACAGAAGAAGCGAGACTTTGGATTTGCAAATCTGAAGCAAGGGAAAAGTGCCCCCAAACCATAGAACGAAGGAAAAAGCCAAGGCGTGGCAGCCCATGACAACCCGCCAAAGATGCAAGCAAAGAACAGTGCCACGAAGCCGAAAAAACACGGGAAAGTGGTGTGAGTTCCATAAGAGCTCCACTCACAACACAAGTGAGTGTAGGGCCAAGCAGTCACTAGTGGCCGAGCTAAAGGTTTCAGAATTAGATGCATTTTCTGACTCTGAGTCAGAACCCGACAAGGGGAATGACAAAGGGAAGCAAATTATCGATGCGGAGCCCAACGCCACAGTTGCCACCACGAAGATCCAGAAGGAGGAACCCAAAGATCCATAGGAGGAGGAGCGTCTAATCCACTCCCATATGTGGGTAAAGGGCTCCCCGCTACAGTTCATTATCGATAGCGAGAGTCAAAAGAACCTCATTTCAGTAGAGGTTGTGAAGTGCCTGGGCTTACCGACCACAACACATCCACAACCATACACCATCGGGTGGCTTCAACAGAAAAGATCTTCACATGAGCCAGCGATGTCGTCTTCCATACAACATCAAGCCCTTTACGGATGAGGTATTGCGTGACATTGCTCCACTTGAAGTTTGCGATGTATTATTAGGACAACCATACTTGTGGAAGCGACATGCTGTGTATGAATCAAGGCCCCGTGCTGTTATTGTTACTTTGGGAAATAAGTTGTACAGGACACCGGAGGTAGCACCCCTACTGCCATCTCTTTGGTTACTGCAAAACAATGCAGTAAGCTCATTTCCAAAACTAGGAAATTTGTTTTCTTGATGATACGCCCTCAAGGAAAGAAGAAGACGGTGGCCACGACCTCTAGACAGGGCCCCTCCACACGACAACTACAGATGGACAAGGTCATGGAGGAATACGAGGACATCTTCACCTCCCCCGCAGGGGTTCCTCTACACTGTCAGGTCAAGCACTCCATCGATCTGACCCCAGGTGCACCGCTGCCCAATGGACCAATCTATCGGCACTCTATTCTGGAGAACGATGAAATCAAGAGGCAGATTCAGGAGCTGCTGAAGAAAGGTCACATCCGTCCGATTTCATCGCCCTGTGGGAGCTCGATCGTGTTGGTACAGAAGAAGGATGGGACTTGGAGACTTTTTATTGACTATTGAGCACTGAACAAGATCACTATCCGTAATAGGTACCCAATCCCATGGATTGATGACCTCTAGGACCAACTGAAGGGGCCAAAATATTTCAGCAAGATCGATTTGAAGTCAGCATATCACCAGGTACCAATCGAACCCTTTGATGTGTGGAAGACTGCCTTCAAAGCCAAGGAGGGCCTTTTCGAATGGTTGTTTATGCCTTTCGGATTGACGAATGCTCCTGCAACCTTCATGAGGCTAATGGATGACATCTTGCAACCATTCACCAACTCATTTGTAGTGGTATACTTGGATGACATCCTGATCTTCAGTCAAAGTTGGGAAGAGAACCTCCACCACATTCGACAGGTTCTCCAAACACTGCAGCAACACAAGTCATGTGCTAATTTGGAGAAATGCACTTTTGGCATGACCCAGGTTCAATATCTGGGATACATTATTGATGAACAGGGGGTGCATGTGGATCCAGCCAAGATCCAAGTCATTCGAGA
>APFE031108061.1:24182-44363 GCA_000404065.3 Pinus taeda
AAAAGTGAAGTTGAGATTAACCCTACCTTTTCTGAGGATACTTTTTCTGACAACCCACCTTTTGGAGACCTTGGAGAAGGTGATCCCGTAACCCCTTCAAACATTGATATCAATAACTATTTACATTTAAAGAAGGGAAATGGGAAATTCATAGGAATCGTTTTGACAAAGACCATATTTATGAAACCTATGATGATATCAATTGGACCCTCGCCATTCCACACATCCCTGGGGTTGTAGTTGAATTGCATGTGGAACCTTTCCTCAACCCTCCTTGTACTAATGAATCCTTTCGCTCACCCGAGGATGATCATCATAAGCAACCAGCGTGTTGTCTCTCCCCATATCATCAGTGTCCCTTTCCTTCCAATTATGACCCTATGACAGTCCTAAAACATGATATAAATGATAAAGACCATGATAGGGATGATATGATTGAGGTTGCCATCCATTAGAGGTTTATGAGCTTGATTGTTGATATCTCTATCTTTTGGTTGGAATAAAGGATTTTGAAGAATAGATTGCATCCCCTTGTTCCCTCTCCCTCTATGATTCTCCATGTGTGGTCATTTCGTTTTCCCGCCCTTGTGACCTTCCATGTTTTCATTCCTGCCCTTGCCTTTGAATCTATCACAATAGTAACCAAAAGGGCATTTGTTTTCATATTGACTGGATGATACGTTGGTTACATTGGGTTTATGATTACACTTAGTACTTGGGTGATGTAATATGCATGTTAGGGTAGGATGCATTTCATACCGATTTTCGCATTAGAACTAACATCATATGATATTATCGTGCCGCATTTAGATTAAAATTGCGTTTAGAATAAATTTTATTTTCTTGTTGATTTTATGGCCTAATACTAGCATGGGCGATCATTAGATGCCACAAAAACATGCTGCCCTATGTGCTAGATTTGTAATATGTGCAAGTGATAGGTTTGCGGTCCCAAGATATTGTTGGTGTTCTCATGACCTCCTTGTTCAAGTACGTTGATGCACTCTTTTGAGAGATCATGTCCAATGCTTCAAAAATCACTCAAATTGGAGCTGTAGAACTTGAGATATGAATTTTTGAATGAAATTGAGTTAATGTGGCACCAAATGGATGTCAGCTTGACAATTTTAAATCCCACAAGTTGTGTCTTAACACCACATAGAATTTTATATATATGAGTGATGTTGGAGGTCACTTCACATCCATCCAAGTTCATCAAATAACCTCCATACTTCTCTGAGGCAGCCGCAGATATAATACAAGGACAACATGGGACATTTCTATGATTTTTGAAGTGTTTTTGGCTTGGTACAGGTCTGAGTTTTTTGCAGGGAAGGAGCCGCATTGCAGAAAGGAGTTTAGGCCTGTTTTTGGGTGCAGATTGGTGAAAGAGGGCTCTGTTTACTACAACAAGGTAGTATGGTCTCTTTGGAGTGTTGTGAGGGTTGTTTAGTGTTTCTGTAGGATGTCACAAGCCTAGAAAACAATGTTGAGGAGAGCAGTAACATTTGGAGAGGGTTGGAAGGCTCAATCAAGGACTAACCTCTCCCTAGAACACAACGCTTGACCACAGGATCAGATTGGAGCCAAGCTGCAGTTACTGAGTGATTCTGAAGGGTGAATAGAGGGCTGTAGCAATGGGTTATTAGCCCTAACCAGGAACACAACATGCAACAGTGAACAGACCAGCAAATTAAGGTATGTATTGATGGTTGGTTGTTGATTTGATGCATGGGATGGTGTCCATGTAGGGACAGAAATTGCTGCAACTTGTGAGAGCCATTTGTTGGGAAGTTGGAGACCTCAACAAGGAGAAGATCTTACAGTGATTGGATTATGTGCCATTGGACTGGTGGAGGGCAGTGTGTTGGCTACCCAAAGTATCCCTTGGCAAGCCATCATAAAGTGATGTTGACAGTTGAAGGTTGGGTGAAGATTGGAGCCTAGTGTGCAATACTTTGATGGACAAAAGTGACTGCTAGATTACCAGATTGGAGCTCAGGTATTGACCAGCCTAGAAGTGTAGATTGGATCAGCCCGTGTTCATTGAAGCAGAAGTGATAGGTGGAAGCCCTCCTGGAGACTCTATGTGTTGTCTTTTGATGGACTAAGGGGCAGCTAGAGAGCAGAACGGAAGCCAAGGACCGACAGGACGAGATACGACATAGGACAACAACGAGATTGTCATTTTATCTCGTATTCCCTAAACTGTTTTATTATTCAAATTGGTTTAATATAACGAAGATTGGGTTGTACATATTTGTACAATATTTTGTAAAAAAATTGTCTATACTTGTTCATGTGTGATTTATTGCTTTATATTTTCCATTGTGCAAAGTAGTTATGTTGAGATTCTTGGTTTGGTAGTGTTAGAGATTCGAAGATTCTAACCTAGACCCAAGATTATGGAAATTCAACAACTTCAAGTTCTTCACTGATCATTCCGCCCTGAATTACTTAGTGAACAAGCCTGTGTTGCAAGGGTGCATCTGTAGACAACTCTTGTTGTTTTAGGAATTCGACTTTGAGGTTGTAGTCAAGCTAGGAAAGACTAATGTTGGGCAGGGACATCTATATAGAATAGAGATTGGATAGTTCAGAGGGTTACTATATGACCAACTACCAAACTCTGTTGCGTTCCTGATGGGAGCTATCGACACAAGTACCTTCAGACAATGCTTTTCAAGTACCTCCTCTCCTGGCAAGTGGCTATTGGAAATGAAACCTGTAATCCTAGAGAACTGCTCTGAAAGGGTATAATTCATAGATTATAAATCTAGTTTGAGTGATTAGTGATGGGATCTATTGTCTCCCCCAAAAGGTAAATTTTATTACATTAAACCCCTCACCCTCCCTTTGGTCGGACGAGCGGCTTGTGCGACTTTTTTAGAGTGGAAGCAGTATCAGATTATTTATAAGACATCACCATCTTCCTGACAATGGGGGTGGTATCTGAAGGATATTCATCAAGGAAAATGAAATAGCTGGTGGTTAGGGATACAGACTATCATCTTATTGTAAGTTAGCTCTACAGGTTGGGCATCGATTGGATAATTAGGAGGTGTGTCTTTACCAATGAGTGCTAAGGGATATTGTGGGAATGTCATAGAGGACTGGCGGGAGGCCGAGGGAAAGGCCATAACTCAGAAGGTGTTGTAGGCAAGATTTTTGTGGCCTACAGTATTCATGGATGCAAAGGATTATGCCAAGTCTTGTGGCATCTACCAAAGAATGAGACTTCCCTCCAAGATGGATGAATTTCCACTACAACCAGTGGTCGCAATGCAAGCCTTTTACTAACAGGAAGTGGACTTCATCTGGCACATTAACCTACCTACTAGGTATTCTAGGGCCCGATATAGAATCATCACAACTTACTACCTCACCCTGTGTACGAAGGTAGCACCACCTAGGGACTACAACACAAACACATCCGCAAGATTCAAACACTTCATGAGCGGCACTATCCAAACCTTGACCCAGGAGTTCATGGTGTAGCATCATACAAGCAATCCATATCATTTGCAATCGAATGACATGGTTGAGGCATTTAACAAAATACTAGACAAGGCTTAACACACGTTTGTGCCATCAATCGTGACGACTGGAATGAGAGGATACCAATGGTACTTTGGGCATACTAGACCACACCCAAGAAGTTGGCAAAGTAAACACCCTTCAGCCTGGCCTATGGGAAAGAGGTGGTGGTACCAGTGGAGTTTGTGATACTGAGTCTACTCAGGGCCCAAGCTACTAAAATGTCAAGGGAAGGATCAATCAAGAGTCATATTACATAATTGATGGGACTATAGGAAGAGCGGTTCTTAGCTCAATACCATTAAATGGTAAAGAAGTCGTGCCAAAAAGCATGGCATGATCGCCACCTCAAGAGGAGATAATTCAAAAAAGGTGACTTGGTCCTACTTCATTACAATAAATATCAAAGGAACCCTAGAAAGTTGGAAATGCATTGGCTAGGACCCTTGATGGTTGTAAACATTTGAGATTTGGGAGATGTCAAGATAGCCCAGCTAGATGACACATTGAAGGAGGGATGGGCGAATGGTGTTGAGAGCAAAGGATAGAAATTGAGTCAAAGATGGAAACTTATGATTTATCAAGATTTATTTGTTTGTGTAATTACGTATATATTATAATCATTTTGAAAATAGAACACCTTTATGGTGGCTTCCCCGGAGAGTGTGAAAGACAGCACCATTTTCTTTAAGCTCGCTAAGGGTCAGTTCTTTTGGTGATCTTTTAGAAGAATGGGTGGTACACCAAACACTAGACATAGGTACTTCACCCGAATACATCCAACAAGAGATAACAACCCACCTAAGGAGAACACCTATAGTTAACCATGCTACTAATAGCTAGAGACAAAACTTTTCAAGGGAAACTTCGAAAGTTGCTTAAGGAATATCCAAAGAGACATCCAAAGCATAAGTAATGGAAACAAAATTTGTTGATCAGAGCTACTGAGATAAATTACTCTACAGAGAATTTCATTCTCAAAAAACTGAAGCAACATACATAATTATAAGTGTTCTCAGTGTTCCTAAGAAAGGGAGGTAAGCATGAAAAAACCAATGCACAGTGCAAGCCACTATTGGTATAGTTCCTAATCCTAACCACGGTGCATGGGGGAGAAGCTTGGCAAGGCAAAGGCAGTGGTTAGGCAAACGCACCATTGTTCGGGGTGTTTCTATGAATCCGATAGATCATCTCCATTAAAGAGATGAAGGAAGATGCATGAAAGGAAGTAGAATTAGCTCCTTTAGATAAGTTATTTCGTTAAGTCAAAATAAAAACATGATCGAACCATGGACCGCTATTAAGACTCGAAACCCAGATTCATCAAATCACTCCTTCCTTTCAATTCGTCCATCGTGTTGTCTCCATTTGTACATGGTTTTCAATTCCTGTGATCTTATCCTTTCTTTGCTTATGTTGATTTTCTTTTGCATGCACGATATTCTTATTCTTTTTCAATTAATTCTTGTTCTCTTTCTCCTTTTTGACTTATTTCTCTTTTCTTTAATACTACTTATCTTTCCTATGTTGCTCCCAAACATGTCGTCTTGCTTCCATCTACATTGTAAGATTTGCTAATCCCAATCGACTTTCACTGTTGTGGTGTTTCTTTACCTTTGCTGGCCTTCGTGACTATTTTTCAAAGGTTAAGCAACTTTTCCTGTGATAGTTACTCAACCGGCTTGCCCTAACCAGTTACCACTCAATTCTTTTGTAGTTGGTTTTTTTCCATTCTCTTAAGATCAATGATGGTACCTCTTAAGTCTGGCACCATTGGCTACTCTTTTTGGGAGTTGTCCTTGGAGTGATTTTAGCTATACAACTCCATTAGCTCTTATGTTCTAAATTATATAAGATCCAAGCCAAGTTGTTTCCAATTTTATTGGTTTTCCCTTGACATGCTATTGTACAGAAGTACTAGATCTACATTGCCAAATTTTGTCTTTCTTAAGTGCCTATCATGCCATGCTTTTTATTGTTGTTTTTGGACTTCTTGATGATGTAAACCTATCAACCTTTATTCTTCTAAATTGCGTATTTTAGAGAGTCGATCTTCCTATCCTTTGTCTAAGTCAAACTTTCATACTTTGACCACTCTTTCAACATTAGCCCTAAAGTGGATTGGCACCACTACCTCCTGTCCATAGACTAATTGAAAATAAGTTTTGTCAGTCAAATTTTTATATGCAATACTTTATGCCCAAAGAACAAGGTTCTCTAATCCATAGAATATGATCCATTCTTTCTCCGTTTGATAGAAGGTATCACCACCATTATAAACACCAGATAAGGCAAAACTTTCTTTGAAGAAATTATAAATGTTCTCCCACCATCGTGTGATGCGACATAGAACAAATATAAGAAAGGTTGCTCTGGAAACACAATATAGGGATAGATAGATATCCATCTATGCATGGGGTTAGAATAGCTACAGGATATTGGATTTGATTGGGATAAGTAGGTGCCCCATTCTATCTAGTGCGAGCTATTATTTACTTCACTTCCCTAAAATCTGCATGTAGTTGCCCCTGATTTAGTGAATGACCCTCCTCAAGCAACAATATCCATGGTAAAGGTTTACCCCGCAGTATCGATTGAATTTTCGACCTCTAGGGATACACATGGAAATGGTTTCAAGTTTCCACCAGTTGTGCTTTCATTACTTGGGTGTGTAGGTTAGCCTTTTGTTTTACGCTATGTCGCTGCAAGGCTTGGTCCCTATTTAGCATGGACATGGTTCCTATTGAGCATGACACTACTGGGCATGGCTATAATCAATATGGACATGCTTCATATGATGGGTCAACTTATGAGTTTGATGCTTGTACAACGATGAGTATAACTTTCTTCATGATGAGTTTGATTATAACTAGGTGGATTATCACTATGATTCTCACTAGGTGTTGCACGAGGTGTTATAGCCATATTTACGGATGGTGCAAATATTGGTACAGGTGTGGATTATTACCATTTTGAATCATCCCAATAGGTTCCTATTGATTTGTAGCTTGTGGTATCCAAATTTGGGCACCTTATTCAACTATAGTTGTTTTCACCAAATTTGCACATTACTTTGCTCTCGTTGTTTCACCAGTTTGATAAGCCCCCGTAGTAGTAGTAGCCCTATAGTGGTGTAGCCCCTGTGTTAGCATCTTAGGAAGCGTACCCATGATATGATAAGCACAAGCATCTCCGTCCAAGTGAAGCCAGTGATATGGATGAAATGTATCCCCGTTCGTAGTAGGAATGAAGCCAAGCACTATCATTAAAGTCTATACTAATTGAATCCCCATACAAAGCGACTCTAGTTAGTTGCCACTCCGTGAAGAATTAGGTGAATAAGTATCTTGTGAGAGCACAATTAGCACATGAGAGATGACACCACACTCCCAATGCATAGAGCTCTCTGTTTTCAAAACCAGCCAGCTCGAAACCGACTCGACCGAGTTGGTCCGAGCTAGGCCTACAAACTTTGACTCGGCTTTGGAAACAGTTCGGTCGGTCGGGTTAATACCGAGCCGACTGAGTTGTCTAACAACTCGGCCAGCTGAGTATTAACCTGGTTGGCTTGGACGAGCTTGCATTAACTCGGTCCGGTTAGAAACAGCGGCCCAAAAACCCATAACTCAACGAATTGTTTTTTTTAATTTGTTTTTTTGGGGGACTCCAAAACCTGAATTTGTTTTGTCTATTTTGCCTTTGGGGTCCATTCCCCTCTCCTAAACCCTATTTAATCCACCCAACCCCTCTCATTTTCTCATAGCCATCTCATGCATTTGAGTGAGAATTTCAGTGAGAGTTTGTGAGGAGTTGTCGAGTTTGCTTTTGGAGCAGCAGTGAGGAGTCATGGGAAAGCATCGTAGCTTGAGTGACGAGCTTCTTTGGCAGCCATTTGGAGCAGCATTTGCCATTGACGAGTTGGTTTCTTGGAGCAAGCTTGAGGAGGCAGTTTGTGCCTCGAGGTATTTTTTTTCACTTGTAAAAATCTGTTTTTGCTTATTAAATTTTATGTGCAAATATGGAAATCCTAAAGAGTGTTTTTTGTGAAAGAAATTAACATTGAATCAATGCTTTTTTTTTACATTTTCGGATTTTTTGCTTTCATTTCCAAGTCAAAAAACGGCACCTAGAGTGAAAGATGTTGCTTGGGCATATGTTGAAATGGTTGATAGTCAAATGCATTGCAAATTTTTCCATAGGAAAATTAAGGAAGGTCCTGGGGGCATTAATAGGCTGAAAGAACACTTGGTGGGGATTAGAGGCCAAATTACTTGATGTACCTCACCAAAAATTGGGGATATTAGGAAGGATTTGTTAGCCAACTTTGAGAAGTTTAAAGAAGATAAGGCTAGGAAAAAAGAGTTAGAGGCTGAAATTCGAAGGAAGAGGAATATATAAAAAGTACTGGCTACCAACCCCCATTTTGATTTTGAGGGTTCTTCCTCTATCCCTTGTACTGATGCATCCAACCCCTTCTAATATGTTCCTCCCTCTTTTGAGTCTATTCAAGAAAAGGGAAAGGGTAAAATGAAAAAGGGTGATATGAATATCAAAAGTTATTTCACTCCCTCTTCTCTATCAGATGCACATGGTCCTCAAGCTAGTAGAAGTCATTTGCAGCCCACTTTACATGACCATTGGAAGAAAGAATTGAGGAAGACTGCTTATGATTACATAGCTAGATGGTGGTATGATGCTGATATCCCCTTCAATGCTTCCCATTAACCATATTATGAGCCTATGTTTGATGCCATACATGCTGCTGGAAAAGGCTTCAAAGGCCCTACTATGCATGAGCTAAGGGGGTAGCATTTGCAGAAAGAAATTGCCTCCATTAATGAGTATTTGAAAGATTTCAAGGACTCGTGGGCAAGAACAGGATGTACCATCATGTCAGATGGATGCACTGATCAAAGAAACTATACCATCATAAATTTTCTTATCTTCTGCCCATAGGGAACCATGTTTCTAAAATTAGTTGATGCATCTGATAAGGTAAAAGATGGACAATTGTTGTTTCAACTATTGGATGAGGTTTTTGAAGAGGTGGGGGTGGCTAATGTTGTTCAAGTCATCACAAATAATACCTCTAACTTTGTTCTTGCTGGTAAACTGTTAGAGGAAAAACACAGAACCATCTTTTGGACCCCATGCGCTGCACATTGCATAGACCTCATGCTTGAGGATATTGGAAAATTAGATTCGGTCAAAAACACTGTAGATCATGCCAAAAGAATAAAATTTATCTGCAACCATTCACGGATTTTGAGCCTGATGAGGAAACACACAGGGGGCAAGGATATTATTAGGCCTGCCATCACTAGATTTGCTACTCATTTTTTGACATTACAATCTATGCTTTCACAACATAGAAACCTGCAAAAGACTTTTTCCAGTGAAGAATGAAATCAAAGCCAGTGGTCTCACAAACTGGAAGGCAAAGAATTGAAAAAGAAAGTTAATGAAGAAATATTTTGGAGAAAGGTAGCAGAGATTGTGAAGCTTGCTAAGCTACTGGTTAAGGTGTTGCAGTTGGTGGATGGGGAAATATTGGCTATGGGCTTCATTTACGAGGCTATGGGTCAAGCAAAGGAGCAAATAAAGAGGGGATACAAGGATAAAGTGGCTAAGTATGGGCCCATTTGGGCAATTATTAATGAAAGATGGAACAATCAAATCCATCGCCCTATACATGCAGTTGGGTATTTTTTGAACCCACGGTATCATTATAAAGCTAAGGTGACAAGAGCTTTGAAGGGGAGGTTAGAGATGGATTGATTGACTGCATTAATCGCATGATCCCATTTGTGTGTGATCAATTGGAGATACACCAACAAGCCACAACCTTCAGCAATGCCTCAAGTACCTTTGGGAAGAACCTAGCAAAGATTGCAAGGGAAGCAGATGAGCCAGGTAAACATAAATTTCAATTTTCAAATTCTTAATACTTATTTCGTTAAATCATTTATAATTTGAAAGTTGGATATAATTTGTAATTTTGTTGAGCTAACTCATTACACTCCTATGTTTTTTGCAACACAATGGTGGGAGGCTTTTGGTAGCCATTGTCCTGAATCGCAGAGGTTTGCAATTCGTATTTTGAGTCAAACTTGCAATGCTACTGGGTGTGAGCGCAATTGGTCTGTCTTTGAGAGGATTCACACAAAGAAGAGAAATCGTTTGGATCAAAAAAGGTTAAATGATCTAGTCTATATCCAATACAACCTTCGACTCAGACGCAACCAATTGTTGAACAAAAGACCTGATTCAGATCCCATTGTGTTGGAAGACATTGATCCAACATCAAATTGGGTAGTGGAGAGTCATCCATCCGAGTTTGATTCTGATGAGGATCTTGATTTGGATTTACAGGTGGAGGCATCACTCGAACATAATGTTCAATTGAATGTAGATCCTGATACACTTGTACCAGCCTCAGGGCCAGCCCCAAGTCCTCCAAATGTAGGCACTTCTTATGTGGAGCCATGACAAAAGTGCACATCTCGTCTATCTCAGCTTGCAGCTACCGCATAGCCTGCAAGTGCTACCACTTCTACAGTTGCAGTTGGAGATGATGATGAGGAGGAGCCATGGGGCCCCCTGCCTAACTCTGCTCAGAGGTTGATCCAGATGATCTTGGCTCCTCTAGCAGTAGCCACTAGCCAGTAGTATTGGTCACAGCTTACTTTTGTTGTAGAGGTCATTTCTAGCCTCCTTGGTTATGTGTTTTTGTTTTGATCTCCATATCATCATCATGCGTGTATTGGACAGTGCACTGGGTGCCATTTTGATATAATGGATATATACATGAGCATGCTTTGATCATATGTTGTCTTCTATCTATATTCTAATGTTATGTGTTTGGAAACATGAATGAAAATCTTTAAAATTATGTTTTTTTATAAAAAAAAGAAATATTTAATGTATTTTTTACAACGACCGAGTCATTGAAACCGAGTCGGCGAGTCGATACCAAGTCGGAGTCGACCCTCAGCCGAGTTGGTGTCGGAGTCGGAGTTTTAAAACATTGATAGAGCTAGTTGATTCACCAGCTTCAATTAATGATGTAACCTAGTTTTGAACCTTGATCGAGTAAGTAGATCCACTATATATTATCCATGTGCAAATCGAGATGTGGATGGTCCAAGCATATCTAGTTTCATATCCATATCTCACAAATTTAGATTATTCAGTGGCATGCCTATAAACGGTAGCAGATCCTGTTCCCATTTGAGAGCAATCACAGATCCTCCATCATTGGAGTTGATCCCATAGGAGTAGAGCATATTTCAAAGTCGATGAACTAAGTGGATGACTCGGTTAAAGAACCTGTTCTAGCACCGTCAATTTCAACTATTTATCCAACTGATGAAGATCTCAAAGCAGGGTCCCTAGTTCACAAGCCTTCCATAGCTAGCGCAGGTTGAACCATACTTCGTTGAAGCACACGGAACAATTTGATCAAGTCAAATAATCCATTCCAGTTCCTGGTGGTTGAGTGATTGAGTGGCCATTTATCAAGAGAAACAAATGAGTAAGTTTGTCTTTTAGGGATGACAATAGGGATTGGGTTTAATGATATTTAAATAGATTTCATTAGGAAGAGGGATTATATTTTTTTCTCACTTGGAAAATGAGAATACCTACATTGAACCCTATTCGACCAACGCACTTTCTAAACTCAATGAATGAATACACACTCTGATTTAGGAAAGGGATATGAGCATAGACCAATAAGGGAGACAAGCTTAGGGAATGAAGAGGGGGTGGCATGAGGTTGAGTTTTCTATCATTAGACCAGCTGAAATAAGCATTATTGTGCCCTCTCAACTTGATGTTAAAGGTGAAGTTTCGTTGCATGCCCAAGGTTTGATTACTTGCGTGGGAGATATGATCTCTAACTTTCGACTGACTTCCATGGATTTCAACCACTCTAAATAGAGAAGAAAGTTATCTCTAAAGATAAGGCTTCAAGCCGAGTTTGTTTACTCATCATTTGAACATCTTTTACTGTCTGTTCATTTCATCCATGTTTGGCTCAAGAGAATGCTAGCCTAGTGTGAGGAGGCTACATTTACATCATATGGTCAAGTGGCAAAAGAGTTGATATGGGTTGTTGCTTTCCCTACGTGACCTTTTCGTCTTTTGGGTTCTTATTGAAGCTACCCTCCTCTTCTTCATGTGGTGGAAATTTGGTCCAAACTAGAATCGGTATATTCTCACATTCATAGCACAAATTCCCTAACATATACCTTATTTGTATATTATTCAATAAAACCCATTTCTATATCAAAAAATTGTTGTTATACAGTCAATCATTGTTGTTTCATTATCCCCTTTTCCTCGGTGGTAGCTAAAGCTCATGCATGTCATCCCAGCGTTCTTAGTCCAAGACTCTCGGTCCTAGGCATGCCACACTCGCTAGTATCCCCCCAACTGATGCTAATGTATGTAGATAGATTGATCAAACTCAATTACTGAGTGGTGGAGATAACGTGGTGAAAATCTAACTAATAGATGATGTGCGCTACAATTTGGGCTATGGTTGACGCACCATTCATCGCATTTCGATGCCAACACATATGGATCGATACCCTGAAGCTAGGGAGGCATTTAGGTAGGCTACAAAAATTCAGTGTGTTCCTGCCCTGACTACTATTCAACAATTGCAGTCTACCTTAGGTCATACGATCTATTATATAATATTTCTTCACAACTATGCATCCATCACACAACCTATGGAGAAGTCATTAAAGAAGTCTAAAGTGTTTTGTTGGGCCCCTTAATGTGAATTTGAGAAAACATGCTCAAGAAGAAGCTAGTAAGTGCCCAAATTATGGCCTTTCTTTATAAATATATATTTTCATGCGCATGTTGATGCTTTAGGAATCACGGTGGTAGTACTTACACAACTTGGGGAAGGTAATGTAGACCACCCTATTTACTTTGCAAGTTGATATCTATCACAAGCCTAGTGAAACTACACCACTACAGAATGTGAATACATTATCATGGTGTATGGATTACAAAAATCTAGACATTATCTCTTGGGAGACCACTTCAAATTAGTTATAGCTCAATCATATTTAAAGTATTTAGTAAATCAAATTATGTTGGAAGGCCGCATTTACAGGTGGCTCTAGCTATTTCAATAATTTTATGTTTTAGTTCATATAAACCCTTAAAGACATAATGTGGGGCCAGATCATCTATATAGAATTAAGTCAGCAGAATCAGGTGGAGTAATGGATGATCATCTTCTAGATGCTAATATTTTCATGGTTTAAGCTATCCCCAATTACCTAGAAGAGAATGCTCTATTTCTTATAATAGGTTCGGCCCCTTAGCACTATTCCACAAATAAGAAGCACCATTTAGTTGTAAGGGTTGTGGACTATCAGCTAATTAAAGGAAAACTAGAGAAATTGGGGACTAATGTAATTCCTAGGTGATGTGTGTTGGATCACCAAAGAAGGGATATATCATGGGAATGTCATCAAGGGGTTGTGGGTGGTCATTGTTAGTTTTTGGTAGCATCGGAAGTACTCTAGCCTTGAAAATTGGTGGAGAGGCTAAGGCACATGAGTTCTGATGAACCCAGAAACCATTTGGTGAAATTCCACCTAGATTATATTTTATTAAAAAAAAAAAAATTTAATGGGGTTCCTAAGTCTAAACTTAGGGAAATTAAAATATTAATGGGTATTAATCAAAATATGGGTGAGAATTATCTAGAAGGTGGATCAAGTCATGTTTTAATCTTAGTCGTTGATTAGAGACTTAATATTGTTCATTAAAGTCTCAACAGGAAATGTATAAGAAGGAGGCTTGGGGTTCATTTAGAGACACATAAAGGGATTGAGGAAATCAATTTTCTAAGGTGAGTTCTCAGGAGGAAAATCAATTAGGGAGATCTTGCAGCAGAGGGGAAGTGAGATTCTAGGAGAAGGACTTTCCGGAGAATACAAAGCAGAGAAAGGACAGAAAGACGTCCAGGGGAGGGTTGACGCTAGCCTAAGCAGTGCTAATACAAAGGAAACACAGTCAATGAGGGGAAGTTGAGTTTCTGCAGAGGGAATTTGAAGTTCAAGTGCCGGAAGCCAGGGTGTGAGACTAGAGGCAATAAAGTTGAATTCTCAACCACCAGAAGATCCAGAGCAGAGAGGCAATGTAATACCCAGGAGGGGTGATGCAGAAGCTGCCCAGGGTGATGCAGTTTGACGTAGAGGCCATCAGAAGGTGACGCAGAGCCTCCTAGAGCTAAGGATTAGTCACTGATTCTCTAGTGATAGGGTGAGGTTATTTCACCAGTATTTTTTCCAGTATTTTCTCTGTAAAGGATTGCTAGCTGAGCATCCTAGATTTGTATTCAGAACTTTCTCCTGCATAATAATAAACCCTCAAAGTTGTTGCATCGATTTTCCCGCATTAGGTTTTTCCGGGGACTATTTTGTCCAAAAATAATTGTCCTGTGTATCTTGTTCTTTGCTCAATTTCCTTGTTTCATGCAAATCAAATTTAAATAGTGTAGGTTGCAGAAGTAATTTTCTTCAGTATTCAGAAGAATAATTTGATGAATGTAATTAAAATCAAGTAGGTAAAGTAGATTCAGGTTTGTTGCAGTAGGGTTCCTTGAGGATTAGGAATTTTCACAATCATGTTATAAGGAAATCTACAACATGCAAAGTTCTACAAGATGGCTTATGTTGGCCCATAGTCTTCAAAGACTCCAAGGCACATGCAAAGAGATATGATGTTTGTCAATGCATAGGTAAACCATTTAAGAGAGATGAGTTTCCTTTGCACATGACAAGGGTTTTATAACCTTGTGAAAAATGGGTGGTATAATTTTTTGGGGCTTTTAACCCTCCCGCTCACCACTCTAAAGCCAAGTACATTATCATCGTAATAGAATACCTTACCAGATGGGTCGACGCTACACTAATGAAACATTGCTTTACTAATACTACAGCTAGGTTTCTTTTTGGGAATATTATTAGTCGGTTTGGTTTCCATCGAAGTTTGACAAGTGATCAAGGGGGGAACTTTCTATGTAAAACCATAACAACTTTGACAAAGGAGTTCCTCATTCATCACCATAAGATTATCCCTTATCACTCTTAAGCTAATGGTATTGTAGAATCTTTCAATCTAATTATGGAGAATGGGTGAAATAAGGTTTGTTCTCCTAACCGAGATGATTGGGGATGAAATGATTCTAATAGTGTTATGGGCTTACAGGATGAATACAATGAAGTTGCACCAACAAACTCCATTCTAGTTGGTTTATGGTCAAGAAGCAGTAGTTCCGACTATGTTCATCATTCAAAGTCTCTCTATTACAAAAGATACACATATGATAGAAAAACAATCAATTGAGGAACAACTCCCAAAACTAATGGACTTAGAAGAATCCATATTTATTGTGGATTTCCATCAGGCTGTAGAAAAAGACAAGCAAAAGGCATGGCATGATAGGCAAATAAAGGCTAAGTCTTTGACAAAAGAGGACCTCATCCTTCTATATGATAGCAAGTACTTTAACTACCTAGGTAAGTTGTTGATGCATTGGCTAGGACCCTTTCTAGTGGCAAACATTCGAGAATCAGGAGTTGTCCACCTTGCTCAAATGGATTAAGTCCTCAGACCAATATTGGTGAATGGTGCTTGCCTAAAACCATACACATCAAACCCTTAAAAAATTCTTTGCTTCTCTCTTGTAAAGGGGAGTGATATAGGTTAGGTTAAATTTGAATTTCCATTCAAAATTTGAGAGTTTAGTTGGTTAGTTGCTAATGGTGTTTCCTTTTCCAACCCAAAATTCGATTATGTCATGTTGTCAATATTTTTTGGTTATCAAAGTGATGTCAAGAGCTATATGCTACCCAAAATCAACAAAAATGAGTATCACCTAACGGCAAATGGCTTGGTCAGCTTCAGGGATAGGATTTATGTGCTAGATAGTAGTGAGCTCAAGAAGCTTATCTTGAGGGAGTTTCATGTGAAGCTATATTCAGGCCACCCTAGATACCATAAGACTTTGAAAACAATCAAGAAGTTTTATCACTGACGAAACTTGAAGAAATTAGTGGTTGCGTTTGTTGCAAAATGCTTGGATTGTCAGCAGGTGAAAGCAGAGTGTAAGCATCCACCTGGTCTATTGCAACCTATTTCAGTTACATAATGGAAATGGTAGGTCACTTCCATGGACTTCAGAATTTTTGAGGACATCGAGACAACATGATTCCATCATGGTTGTGGTTAACAGGTTGAGCAAGATATCTTACTTCATTGTAGTGAAGTCTACTAATTCAGCTAGTGGGGTAGCTCAGATCTTCATCAGGGAGATAGTGAGATTGCATGGTGTTTCCAAGAAGATCATATCAGATAGAGATTCCAAGTTCACTTCCAAGTTTTGGAAGGAGTTGTTTGTAGGCTTAGGGATAGAGTTAGCCTTCAACATAGCTTATCATCTCAGACAGATGGACAAACGGAGACAGTTAACAAGATTCTTGAGGATATATGTCATGCATCAGCAAAGGAAGTGGGAGGAGCACCTTCCATTGGTAGAATTTTCATATAATAATGGGTATCAAGAATCCTTGAGGATGATTCCATTTGAGGATTTTTATGGGCAAAGTTGTAATACTCCTACCAGCTGGAGTGATCTAGTGCATAGGATGATGATTGGACCGAATATGTTGTCTTAGTTGGAGTAGGAGATGCAGGTTATGAAGAGGAATCTAAAGGCAGCATAGGACAGGCAGAAGAGTGATGCGGATCAGCATAGAGCATTTAAGGATTTTCAAGATGGGGAGCATGTGTACTTCCACATCAAGCCCAAGAGGAGCTCCTTGAGGATTGGGTCATATGCCAAGCTAGCACCTCAATATTATGGGCCTTTTAAGATCCTGGAGAGGATTGGACAAGTGGCCTATATACTTGCACTGCCACCAACAGAGAAAGTCCATGATGTTTTCCATGTTTCATTGCTTAAGAGATATGTTCAAGATGTTGATCATGTGATTGATTGGTCTATATTGTAGGCGGAACCAGAGGGAGAATTACAGCCATAACCTTAGTGCATTTTGTAGCAAAAAAAACTCATGCTCCAGAACCGAGCAACAAAACAAGTTAAAGTGTAGTAGAAGCCCTTTGGGCCCAATGAAGCTACATGGGAGATGGATTATTAGATGCAATCTTTGTATCCTTCTTTATTTGTCGATTAAGAAAATGTGTTTTGGTCTATATTTATATATGCATATGTGTATTGTAAATTCTGCAATGAGTTGTGTTATAAAGCTCCAATAAGCAGTATGTTGTAAATATTGCATCGAGTTGTGTTATAAAGCTCCAATAAGCAGTATGGTGTTCATGGTTTCAGCAGTTAGGTGTCATGTAAATGTTGCATCGAGTTGTGTTATAAAGATCCATGGGCAGCATGTTTTGCTGGTTATAAGCACCATTGAACATTGAGGACAATTTTCCCACAAGGGGGAGGAGGGGTTTGTAACAACCGCTGGTTGATTTTTTATATAAATAAAATAAAACCAAGGTCATGGGACACATATTCCAAGCTGAATGGTGGGAAAACATTATAGTGGGAATCACTTGTGGTTTAATAATGGATATGGAAATTGGTGAAGACAAAGGGGCAATAAATGGCATTTAATTAAGGAAATAAAGGAAAATAGGAGAAAAGAGAGATGAAGAGACACAAATATGCATGCAAGGGAAATTAGAGAGAAATTAGAAGCAAATGAAGAAAAAGGAAAAATGAAAGGAAGAGACTAGACATGAATGATATAATGGAACCAGAGAAATAGTTCACAGTTTTTGGTCAGTTTAGATTTGGTTCTCTCCTTCCATACTATCATTCTCTCGAACACTCTTGCACACTTAGAGCATTTTTGGAGCACTCTAGCATTCACATAGATTTGGAATAAGAAAACAAAGGAAATCAAGGGAGCGCAAGGAGATAATTGCATCAATAGCTACAACAAGCTTACTTTGCAAGTAACAGGTTGCATTTGTGATCTCCTTTCTGGTTTTTGGATGCATGGTATATGCATGCAATTCCTTGATTATGTGTTGTCATTGGCATGGAGGTTTTCCTGGATTGACAGTGGTTTCAGTCTTGTCTTGCCATTTCCTGGATAACCATGGTGTAGTGGGTTCCCCATTTTTGGTTTTCTAATTGGTTCTTAGGTTCCCTGTGGCTATGGGTGGGGTGTTGAAAATAATACTGAGAGGGGGGGTGAATCAGTATTATCTAGTTCTTTTACCAAATCTTCCTTATTTACACTTTGAATTATTTTTGCATATCAGTACCATAAAATAATGAGCATGAACAAGAAAAACAGACAGTCACATCAAAGAACACCAGATATAAGGTGGAAACCCAATGTGGGTGAAAACCACCTGCTGCAATATGTCTCTATCTTCTTTCAAATTAGAAACTCCTTTTACAATGGTCTTGTACTGGTGCAGTCCTTTACCAGTACGCAGGCTGCAACCTGCAGAGAGCTACAACTCTCTTTCTCGTTTTCCAGTCTCTCCGGGAAGGGAGCTACAACCCCCTGCTTCTTTTCAAGGACCACTTTTCATAAATTTTCAAACTGGATCCATATACATCAAATGATCAATAAGTATATGTAAATTACACAGTCAGCTGCAGTAACCAGATCAACAATAACAGAATTGAACCCAGAACACCTTAACAACAGAAAAATTCAGTCAACAGAAGATCTTAAGACAGATACGCAGTTTTTCTTTCACTGGCCTGCGTAGCTACACACTTCACCCTCTGCTTCTCTACGTATACCCGCAGAGCTCCTTCTGCTGCACTGCGTGACCATGCACTGCTTCTTCTACTGCGCTGCGTACAGTACGCACCCAAATGCACTATCGCGCCGCGTACTGCCACAGTAGGCACATACCCAGGAATACTATCGCGCCGCGTACGTTTACTGTGTGTACGCACCTGAACCACTACTTCTCTGCGTACCCACGCACTGCACCTTCGTCGCCTTTGCGTACCCACGCACTGCACCTTTGTCGCCCCTGCGTACCCACGCACTTATCTTTCTTCTGCTTTGTGTGCCCCACGCACTCGCACCGTTAATCACCTGCGTACCTCTGATTAGGGCCGAAATACAGTCAAATGCTCAGATCTGATCTTGCGCTCAAGAGATCACCCTTCACAGATTCACTTTCAACTTCTCTTTTATAGATCAAGCTTTTAAACCGAGAACCCAATATTTCAGATCTTAAGATATCCAACCCAAAAGCATACCCAAGCCAAATGATCTCCTTAGCTTTATATAGGCAAGCTCTTCCTCAAATCATGGACCAATACCACGGGCCAAAACCATAATAATACAATACTGTCGGCTAAATACCAGGGGTTAAACATAAGAAACCCCACGTGAGCGCGCTTTTCTGCCTTGAAGAGTGTGCACTGGGGGTACGCACCTCTTGAACGGCTGACGTGCGTGCCTGGCCGCGGCCCCTGCACGGCGTACCTACAGGTACGCATCTTCTGAACTGTTCTCCTGCGTACTTCTTAATTTTTATCATATTGAGAGCCTTGCGATGGGTGTTGCCATCAAGTACAACATCTGTAACATATAACCTCATCAGAAACATAATGCCAACAATCTCCCCCTTTGGACTTGATGGCAACCTCAAAAATTTCAGCGACATTCTCCCCCTTTGACATCAAGGGCGAAGGGTTATGCTCCCCCTAAATATGAACCAGATCTGTAAAGAAGAACCATAATCCACCAGACACCATCAATGACCAAGAAAGAGATAGAGACATATTGCAGCTATATTCAGACCAGCTTCCATGGTCTCCTTTTGTACATCCTCCATAATGCCAACAATGCATTATATACTCCCCCTGAACTTGTGCCGCAACCCAGCATATGTACGCATATACCCCAGATGAACCATGCGTACAACAATCAGAAGAGTTTTAACAATAAGATGATGCATCAACAACCCCCAGCTTTTGCCTGAGGTATTCAAAAGTCTCCCTGGGCAATGGTTTGGTGAGAATATCGGCAACTTGTTCCTTAGAAGGAACATACTCCAACTTGACTTTCTGTTCAAGCACTTGTTCCCGGAGAAAATGATACTTGATTGGTATGTGCTTGGTTTTTGAATGCATGACAGGATTCTTTGAGATGCTGATTGCACTTGTGTTATCGCATAAGATGGAGATAAGTGGTGTACAAGTGATTTGAAAGTCCTGCAAGGTCTGCATCATCCAAAGGAGTTGAGTGCAGCAAGATGCAGCAGCGACATATTCCGCTTCCGCTGTAGACAAGACAATTGAACTCTATTTCTTGCTGAACCAAGATACTAATCTAGAACCCATAAAGAACGCACCACCACTTGTGCTCTTCCTGTCATCCACGCTTCCGGCCAAATCTGCATCTGTATAAGCATGAAGTGTGAGATCTGTATCTCTAGGATACCATAAGCCATAATTTTGTGTCCCTTGAAGATATTTGAAAATTCTCTTTACTGCCTGAAGATGAGTCTCCTTTGGATTTGCCTGAAATCTACAAACTATTCCTACTGCATGCATGATGTCCGGTCGGGTACCTGTCAAATAAAGTAGACTTCTGATCATAG